>CM053028.1:459458116-459678116 GCA_028564925.1 Lithobates sylvaticus
TGCACAAGAAAGCCCGCAGTTTACTGAAGACAAGCAGACTAAGGACATGGATTACTGGAACCATGTCCTGTGGTCTGATGAGACCAAGATAAACTTATTTGGTTCAGATGGTGTCAAGTTTTGTGTGGCGGCAACCAGGTGAGGAGTACAAAGACAAGTGTGTCATGCCTACAGGCAAGCATGGTGGTGGGAGTGTCATAGTCTGGGGCTGCATGAGTGCTGCCGGCACTGGAGAGCTACAGTTCACTGAGGGAACCATGAATGCCAACATGTACTGTGACATACTGAAGCAGAGCATGATCCCCTCCCTTTGGAGACTGGGCCGCAGGGCAGTATTCCAACATGATAACGACCCCAAACACACCTCCAAGACGACCACTGCCTTGCTAAAGAAGCTGAGAGTAAAGGTGATGGACTGGCCAAGAATGTCTCCAGACCTAAACCCTATTGAGCATCTGTGGGGCATCCTCAAACGCAAGGTGGAGGAGCGCAAGGTCTCCAACATCCACCAGCTCCATGATGTCGTCATGGAGAAATGGAAGAGAACTCCAGTGGCAACCTGTGAAGCTCTGATGAACTCCATGCCCAAAAGGGTTAAGGCAGTGCTGGAAAATAATAATGGCCACACAAAATATTGACACTTTGGGCCCAATTTGGATCACTAGTATCATTTTCACTTAGGGGTGTATTTACTTTGTTACCTGCGGTTTAGACATTAATGGCTGTGTGTTGAATTATTTTGAGGGGACCGCAAATTTACACTGTTATACAAGCTGTACACTCACTACTTTACATTGTAGCAAAGCGTCATTTCTTCAGTGTTGTCAGATGAAAAGATATAATAAAATATTTACAAGAATGTGAGGGGTGTACTCACTTCTGTGAGATACTATATATATATATATATATATATATATATATATATATATATATATATATATGTAAAAATTGGATAGTAAAAAATTTCAAGCACTATTGTACATGAGAAATAGATTACTAAAAACAGCGCTAGAATTCCAGTATCACAATGTTCAATCAAAAATGTTTTGAAACGATGCTGGGTTCACAATCACAGAATATAACTGCAAAAATAAACTTAATAAATAAATAAATGTTCGTTTGGTGCAGAAAGTGGTGGTGAGTGAACAGTTCAAAATTGCATTAAGGTGACATCCTCTGTAGACCAAGTAATATCCCGTGTGACTTGTTCCACCACGTGCGGAGAGATCCCCCTTAGGGGTTTAAACTCACCAGAGGTAACAATCAAACAGGCATATCAGGTACAGGTCATCAAATGGTTAAACTGCATCCACATCAGCCAAGATGGACACCAATCAGCCTGGTAACCTTCTTATACTCTCAGCATCACAAAACACCACTGCATCAGGGGTCCAGGGGGAATTGGCTCCAAATAAACTCGCCATAAAAACAAATAAAGTTTTGCACATAGCGTAATTCTGTTTATTTTTAAAAAGTGTAAATAAAACCACCCATAAAAGAACCCGTAAGTATAGCAGCGTACATTATAATTACTTTCAGTTATGCAAACAAGAATCACTTGCGTTTTGGGTTTGTTAGAAAAACCCCTCAGCGGCATCCATAGTACTTCCTGTGGTCTGTAGTGTGTCTATCCAGACACAGGGACAGCTTCCTGGTAGCAGTGGAGCGCAGCTGGAACGCAGGCGTCACTTCCGGTCAGCGTTGTGTAGGCCACGCCCTTACGCGTTTCGTCACTTCCGACTTCAACAGAGGGCGTGGCTACACGACGCTCAACGGGGCTATTTGTATCCAGCCCCCTTGGGCAATGACCAATCAGGGAATAGACAGCACATCTTCCTGCTGATAGGATAGAGTAAACCCTGATAGGTGATGCCCACATTGAGAGAAGGAAATGTGATCACGCAGTGGTTATATTAAACGCATTGCGTGCAGGAGTTTAATATAACCACTGCGTGATCACATTTCCTTCTCTCAATGTGGGCATCACCTATCAGGGTTTACTCTATCCTATCAGCAGGAAGATGTGCTGTCTATTCCCTGATTGGTCATTGCCCAAGGGGGCTGGATACAAATAGCCCCGTTGAGCGTCGTGTAGCCACGCCCTCTGTTGAAGTTGGAAGTGACGAAACGCGTAAGGGCGTGGCCTACACAACGCTGACCGGAAGTGACGCCTGCGTTCCAGCTGCGCTCCACTGCTACCAGGAAGCTGTCCCTGTGTCTGGATAGACACACTACAGACCACAGGAAGTACTATGGATGCCGCTGAGGGGTTTTTCTAACAAACCCAAAACGCAAGTGATTCTTGTTTGCATAACTGAAAGTAATTATAATGTACGCTGCTATACTTACGGGTTCTTTTATGGGTGGTTTTATTTACACTTTTTAAAAATAAACAGAATTACGCTATGTGCAAAACTTTATTTGTTTTTATGGCGAGTTTATTTGGAGCCAATTCCCCCCTGGACCCCTGATGCAGTGGTGTTTTGTGATGCTGAGAGTATAAGAAGGTTACCAGGCTGATTGGTGTCCATCTTGGCTGATGTGGATGCAGTTTAACCATTTGATGACCTGTACCTGATATGCCTGTTTGATTGTTACCTCTGGTGAGTTTAAACCCCTAAGGGGGATCTCTCCGCACGTGGTGGAACAAGTCACACGGGATATTACTTGGTCTACAGAGGATGTCACCTTAATGCAATTTTGAACTGTTCACTCACCACCACTTTCTGCACCAAACGAACATTTATTTATTTATTAAGTTTATTTTTGCAGTTATATTCTGTGATTGTGAACCCAGCATCGTTTCAAAACATTTTTGATTGAACATTGTGATACTGGAATTCTAGCGCTGTTTTTAGTAATCTATTTCTCATGTACAATAGTGCTTGAAATTTTTTACTATCCAATTTTTATATCTTCTATTTATTTAAACAGCTGCTGATATTTATTTATTTATATATTTATTTAGTTATTTATATATTTATTACTATTTATACGGGTGTGTCTAGTCTTATTAACAGACTGTATTTCAAACATTAGGCGCCGAGTAGTGTACAATTGGCCGTTTTAGTCACACTCTTTTTATCCATATATATATATGTATATACACACACTGTATATTGTCAAAAGTATTGGGATGCCTGCCTTTACACGCCCATGAACTGTAAAGGCATCCCAGTCTTAGTCCGTAGGGTTCAATATTGTGTTGACCCACCCTTTGCAGCGTTAACAGTTTCAACTCTTCTGGGAAGTCTGTCCACAAGGTTTAGGAGTGCGTCTATGGGAATTTTTGACCATTCTTCCAGAAGCGCATTCGTGAGGTCAGGTACTGATGTTGGACCAGAAGGCCTGGCTCGCAGTCTCAACTTTTTTAAATGGACAGACTCGATGGACTACTCTGTCTTTTTCTGCTGTCACTTTTCTATGTTTCTAATAATGTTTCAATTGTATAGACCAAAAGATAGCAAATATAAGAAGTTCATTGGTAGGGTTTACATATATTTTACCACTGTAAAGAATTGAGATCTGTGTACTTTAAATTCCTACAATTGTTAATTTACAAATATCTTCTGTATGTGTCTCAGTATTTTAATTTCCTCACCTTTCCAATTTCCTTTAAATACAATAAAATATTTTAAAAAGTAACAAATAATTTAGCTACCACATGAATTGATACATGTGTCAAAACAGAGGCAAAATGTAAATACTTTCTTAGCCAGCTTTCTTTTAATGTCCCCAT
This sequence comes from Lithobates sylvaticus, assembly GCA_028564925.1. Classification (NCBI taxonomy): domain Eukaryota; kingdom Metazoa; phylum Chordata; class Amphibia; order Anura; family Ranidae; genus Lithobates; species Lithobates sylvaticus. The sequence continues at coordinate 459,461,856 of CM053028.1, forward strand.
AGGAATAGCATCACTATCTACTATTTCATTTTTATGCTGCTCTTAATAAAAAAGCTTGGGCAGCATAGTGACTATTATAAGAGCCTTTATTATTGGCAGAAATCATTAGATACTTAGAGTTATGTTCACAGTGCTCCCCTTTTAAAAGTGCATTAAGCAAAGGACAAGTATAAAGCTGAAATGTTAGCCATGACTCGACATTAATGTGACTATTTCTGCTCGAGAAGAAAAGAAAAGCTGATTGATGTTCCTTTTATGCTTCCAGCAACCTACCGATATAACGATCTGAAAAGCGTGATAATTATCTTCTTCATCAGCCACATAGTTGAAAGTCCTTAGCAGAGCAACACCTGCGTCCTCAAAACCATCAACCTCATCAGCTTGATTCACTACGAACACCAAACCGATCCTGAAAGACAGTGTCCTCTGCTGGTCAAAATGTAAACTGAATTCAAACAGCACAAGACTTCTAAAACTTTGGCTAAAAACATAACAAATATCTGCAAGTTATTGAATGTACATGTTTCTTAAATGGATTTAACTGACAGACTGTTATGTTTAAATAAATATATTTTTTTTACAAATACCTATAAAAGATAAAAATAGCTTTGGAATATATGCAATCAAAGGGGAATGTTGTCTTTTTTTTCAAGATTTAGGCTCCGTTCACATCTCCGCGTTTCGAATCACAGACATAATTGCCACGATCCTGAACGCAATTCGCAATAGCAGCAAATCGTGGGACGCTCGTGGGATGCGTCAAGGCTGCTCACTATCGCCCTGATTTTAAGACTAACCCTAGAACCCTTCTTGAGAACCCTCAGAGCCCATCCAGACATTAAGGGTATTACAACCAAGTCAAACACACATAAAGTTGCGGCCTATGCAGAGGATTTAATCTTCTTCCGATGGGGATCGAACTTTCGGCCACGACGCAGCAGAAATTGAGTCAATCGTTTACATTTAGGTGGACGAATTCACATATAAAATATCTGGGAACAAACATTCCTTGTAACCTCTGTAGGACCTTCAAATTAAATTTCTCGCCTCTTCTTTGAACGCTCAAATCAGACCTCCTACGTTGGTATAAGGAGACTTTTACTTGGTTTGTACTTCATTTTCCCATCGCACACGTTCCTGGATGCGCTCTCGGATTTGGGTGCTGCAGCAACAACCAGCTGGATACTGGTTCAAGTCACGGTGAGGGTATTTGCCAGCACACCATGCCCTACGTGGCTCTGAAACGTTGCACTATCCTTGTGTTGTGATCATGCAATAAATCACCCGTTTGGACGCTATTTGTGTCGTTCCATGGTGTGCTGGCAAATATCTTCACCTTTTACTTGGTTTGGTCGCTCGAGTATTTTAAAGATGAACGTAATGCCAAGATTAATTTATCTTTTTCAAACGCTGCCCATTAAACTCCCAACGAGTTACCTAAATGAGTTGAGGAGGAGGTTTACACTTTTTGTCTGGGCAGGTAAAAGGCCGCAATTGCGTAGATCCCCCTTGATACTGCCTAAAAGAGGGGGTATAGGCTTCCCAGACCCGGTGAGATATTATGAAGCTTCCCATTTAACCAGAGTAATGGAATGGTGTGTGCGAACGGAACCTAAACTGTGGGTTGATCCAGAACAAGCTACTATCGATTCAATCCTGGCGGTTATATCTTGGTCTCCTCTACATAGCTGTTGGAGTGACTTTTATGGGTAGCAAACAACTTTTCAGGACCATGCCTTCTCTTTCTCCAGAACCCAAAGCCCTCTCACCCTGATTGTGGGTTCACATGTGTTTTTCGCCGGGCCTAACCGACTCAAAATTCCACTCACTTCGAAAGGCAGAATGTCTTCCGGCGCATTCATTTTGCAGTGAATTAAAATAGGCTTCCGTCCAGTTCTGAAGTCGAGATTCGATTTCACGAGTTGGACTTTCTGCGATGGGCGCAACTCAATGCTCACCTTCGGTCGCTCCCAGCAGATCACTTAACCCTACGTCAGCTCACGCTATTGGAGCAGATTTGCATAGATGGCGATCAGCTCCCTCATTCACTCTCACATTTTTATGCTCTTCTAACGAACCAGGTAGAGATGTCTGACTTAACCTTTCTACAACAATGGGAAACTGACATCCAAACTACTTTTTCTCAGCCTCAAAAAGATAAGATCATAGTTTTCGCTCACAAAGCCTCTTTGGATAGAAGATACCAGGAGGGAGGTTATAAGCTCCTCACACGGTGGTACAGAACTCCAGCCAAGTTGGCGCTGTAGGGAATCTGTGGGGACCCTTCCACACATTTTCTGAATAGCTTTTGGACATATGTAGAAGCTACTATTAAAAGTGTCACTCGGTAGGAATTTGGCAGCCTATCTATTGAATGGCACCCCAAAGTCAAAGAAGAAATTTAAGAACTCTTTACTGAGGCATTTGCTTACAGCTGCTATGGCCTGTATTCTGGCTCTGTGGAAAAGTATGTGTGTTCCCTACAATTTCGCATTGGAAGATGAGAATCACAGATATCCAAGTTATGGAGAGTCTTACCATGACTTTGAAGGAGCAAGACGACAAATACTGGAAGCTCTGGACTCCCTATTTCCTCTAGAGGGATCAGATGTTTCTGGTCTCACAGCCAGTGGAGCATCCTGTGAAGTGAATGGGTCAATGAAGTTCCCCCTCCTTCCCTTTTTTTTTTAACCTCACTTTTGCCTTATTACCCTGCCCTCTTTCATCTTTTTCTGTTCTTTTTCCTTACCGAGTCCGGTCGTTTAGGCCGCTCTCTTACTTTGATATTCTAAACAGTTTAAAAAATAAAAAAATAATTGTTCAGGGAATTCACCAAGACCTGGGATTAAGCATCCGGAATTACAGAATGGGGCATAGAGCTGAGTATGTTAGTTTTTAAGTGCTTACCAGTTGATATGAGTATCGAATACTGACTATGCTGGTATGTATCTTGTACTATCTTTGTAACTGTTTATTCTTTTTGATAATGGTTTTGTACAATTCCTTGACCTTTAAATAAAGAATAAAATAATAACTATTAATTTAGTGATTAGTTGTGATTGGGCTAATCACATGGTACAGATTGGCTATGATTGGCCCTGTCTGTACCATATGATCACTGTGACCAATCACAGAGCTCAACACAATAGTACACAATGAAAGGCATGAATCAGGGCCTTTCATTGTGTACAACTATCGTGTGATTGGCCACAGCGATCACATGGTACCGGCAGCAGGCCGGTACAGTGGTCCGTCATCGGCTGTGTCCAGTGGATACAGCGGGTGACAGATCACGCCGGAGCGTGGTCCATGAGGGCTCCCACCCGGCCTATTGTAATATGAGTAACAACAAGGGGTTAAAGTGGATGTAAAAGTTCTATGCAATAAGGTACAAAACCGTCTTTATCCAACACATTTGTGTGATCTCAATAAATGTACCTTGGACTCATTAAAGGTCCGCGGCTCCATTCTTGTTTTTCTACCTTTGCTGTTATCACAGGGACGCTTATTAAAAAATAGGCCCGCCCTGTAAAAGAAGCCCAACTATGCTTACCTTTCCAATAGCCTGTGTCTTAAAATACTATCACTTCACTGCTCCAAGGACGTTGCAGGTAATCAACCTTTTCGGATGGGTTTGAATATCTGTCCCCTCAACGCAATGGTTTCTCCCACCCGCTTGTATGTCTTGTGGTGAAGTATGAGTCAGAAGGAGGAACCACTGCGTTCAGTGAGAGAAGCAGGTATTTACACACACTTGCAGTGGCTGGGGACCAGTGAAGTAGTAGTGTTTCAAGACACGTAACATCCATGATGGTATACAGGAAGTTAGAAACGGATATACATGTCGGCGGGCACAATGTTAGTTTGTATAAGGATGGTGGCATTATTATAGATGAGGTGTTACACATGTCATTTAAATACTGCATTTATCGGCGTATAACACGCACAGGCGTATAACATGCACACCAGTTTTAAGAGGGAAGTTTTTTTCACAGCCCCCTTTACATTACACAGCCCCCCTCCCTCTGCACAGTACCCAACCCCCACCTCTGCGCAATACACAGCCCCCCACCTCTGCACCACACACGGCCCCCCACCTCTGCACCACACACGGCCCCCCACCTCTGCACCACACACGGCCCCCCACCTCTGCACCACACACGGCCCCCCACCTCTGCACCACACACGGCCCCCCACCTCTGCACCACACCCGGCCCCCCACCTCTGCACCACACACGGCCCCCCACCTCTGCACCATACACGGCCCCCTACCTCTGCACAATACACGGCCCCCTACCTCTGCACAATACACGGCCCCCTACCTCTGCACAATACACGGCCCCCAACCTCTGCACAATACACAGCCCCCTACACATCTGCACAATACACAGCCCCCAACCTCTGCACAATACACAGCCCCCTACATCTGCACAATACACAGCCCCCTACATCTGCACAATACACAGCCCCCACCTCTTTTTTTCTGACCCGGTCGGTCACATGACTGCTCTCCTCTGACGTTTCCTAGATGGTCATGTGACCGCTCTCCTCCTCCAATCTACAGCTAACTCCGAGGAGGAGGAGGAGAGCAGCCAAAAAAAATGAAGCTGAGGTATTTAAAAGCTTTGCTTTACAATGACAATTACACAGGTAAAGCAGTGTAGGACAAGGTGCAGGCAAGCGATTTTTTCTCAACTTTGGACTATGCAGACAGTGCTGTCCCAGGGCCAGAAGAGGCGGGACGGCCGGCCTGGCACCTCCAATGTGTGGCTCCCGGGGCAGACCGCCCAATCCCCGCCACCCCGTTGGTAACAAAAAAACAATATCGGTTTATAACACGCAGGCACTGTTTACCCTCTATTTTCAGGGGGGAAAGGTGCGTGTTATACGCCGATAAATACGGTATTTACTGTTATGTTTTCTGCTGTATTTTATGTAAATTTTCACAGGATGCTGCACACTATAGATACATACTCGTTTAACGACCTACCTGTTTAATGATCACTCAGACTTATGACCAGATCTCCCCACCCGAACGACATGCTATAAATCATTGTATTGTACAGTACAGTATAGAATTTTTGTTTGTGTTCTGTACTTATGCAAATTAAAACAACATTATTGAGCTGGAGTTTTGTGTTTTAGACCTTTTTTTTTCCACAATACAGTACAGTAGTGAAGAATGCTTAAAATATTGATTACTTGTGGCTCCTCATTTAACGACCAATTCGTTTAACGACATGGTCATTGGAACGGAACCTGGTCGCTAAGTGCAGTTTAGTTTATGCAAAGACTGCTTTTTGACTACCTCACCATATGTTTTAAAGAGCGTTGTATGTCAGCATTGTTCAGGAACATGATGCTGCTGTCCATTGAACTGTACTTTCTTTTTTTTTTTTATGTTTGAGTTTTTATGTGTGTTTTTGTAAAACCTACAAACCTCTTAATAAAAAATATTTGATCAAAAAAAAGTTTTCCTTTAGATATACTTAACTTAATCTGTCTTAATACTGAAATTTTATACTAAAAGATGAAGATAGCATGCAACAGGACTGTGTGTCATTGGTTTACATGAGGGAGGCGAGTATGTCAGAACACAATAACGGTGCCAAAGCAAGCAGGAGACAAGTAATGTCACAAAGTCTGCAGAATTGCCTTGGCAAGTGGTGTCTTTCCTAAGAATATACAGCCTTTAAAGAAAAAAAAAAAAGCTAAAACAGTGCCAACATATGTGTTTTCGGTGTACAGTTGGCTTTTTTTAGCTCCCTTACCTCACAGGTATATGGTTAGTCAGGAGCATCTCTGCCATGTTGATCAGCTCAGAGGTAGATTCTTGCACTGGGTCAATAAAGAGGACCTAAAGAAAGATGAGAATGAACTTAAATAAATGTTTCTTACAGTCTTTAATATAACTGTACTCAAATGTAAAAACAAAAACAATTAGACTGAACACCCCAATCACCACCGGTAATGGCTGACTGTGTGGACAGCCGGCGACCTATCATTATAATGCATTATAACTCTACACAGTTTAAGGTTAAACCTCTTTTCTTCTAATTTTAATGAGTGGCCACGAGTCTTGTTAAACTCCCTTACGCAAAAAAAGTTTTATCCCTATTGTGGGGTCACCAGTACGGTATTTGTAAATTTAAATCATATTCCCTCTCAAGCGTCTCTTCTGCAGAGAGAATAAGTTCAGTGCTCGCAACCTTTCTTAATAACTAATATCCTCCAGACCCTTTATTATCTTTGTTGCCCTTCTTTGTACTCGCTCCATTTCCAGTACATCCTCCCTAAGGACTGGTGCCCAGAACTGGACAGCATACTCTAGGTGCAGCAAGAGTCTTGTAGAGCGGGAGAATTATCGATTTATCCATGGAGTTAATCCCCTTTTTAATGCATGCCAATATTCTGTTTGCTTTGTTAGCAGCAGGTTGGCATTGCATGCCATTGCTGAGCCTATTATCTACTAGGACCCCCAGGTCTTTTCCCATCCTAGATTCCCCCAGAGGTTCTCACCCTAGTGTATAGATTGCATTAATATTTTTGCCACCCAAATGCAATATTTTACATTTTTCTACATTAAACCTCATTTGCCATGTAGTTGCCCACCCCATTAATTTGCTCAGATTTTCTTGCAAGGTTTCCATATCCTGCTGAGAAGTTATTGCCCTACTTAGCTTAGTATAGTCCGCAAATACAGAGATTGAACTGTTTACCCCATCCTCCAGGTAATTTATGAACAAATTAAATCAAATTGGTCCCAGCACAGAACCCTGTGGGACCCCACTACCCACCCCTGACCATCATGAGTACTCCCCATTTATCACCACCCTCTGAACTCGCCCTTGTAGCCAGTTTCCAATCCATGTACTCACCCTATGGTCCATGCTAACGGACCTTAATTTGTACAGTAAACGTTTATGGGGAACTGTGTCAAATGCTTTTGCAAAATCCAGATACACCACATCTACCGTCCTTCCTTTCTAGATGGCAACTCACCTCCTCATAGAAGGTTAATAGATTGGTTTGGCAAGAACTATTTTTCATGAATTCATGCTGATTACTGCTAATGATACCGTTTTCAATACTAAAATCTTGTATATAGTCCCTTATCATCCCCTCCAAGAGCTTGCATACTATTGATGTTAGGCTAACGGGTCTGTAATTCCTAGGGATGTAGTTTGGGCCCTTTTTAAATATTTGTGCTACATTGGCTTTTCTCCAATCTGCTGGTACCATTCCAGTCAGTAGACTATAAGTAAACATTAAGAACAATGGTCTGGCAATTACTTGACTGAATTCCCCAAGAACCCTCAGGTGCAAGCCATCCGGTCCCACTTATTTATTAATGTTAAGTTTCCCAAGTCTAATTTTGTTCTCTGTTAGCCATGAGGGTGCTTCCTGTGATGTGTCACGAGGATTAACATTGCAGTTTTGGTTACTGAAGCCCCCTGATTCCCTTGTGAAGACTGAGGAGAATAATAAATTCAAAACCTTTGCCATATCCACCATCCTTTGTAACCAGATGTCCTACCTCATTCTTTATGGGGCCAATATGGTCTGTCCTCCCTTTTTTACTGTTTATATACTTAAAGAATGTCTTGGGATTTTTTCTACTCTCCTCCGCGTGTGTCTTTCGTATTCTATCTTAGCCGCCCTAATTGCACCCTTACATTTCTTGTTGCATTCTTTATAAAGTTTGAATGCTGATGATGATCCCTCAACCCTGTATTTTTTTTTGTTTACAAACTTTTATTAAAGAATCGTACAGAAGTATACAAAAGAGACAGTGCAATAATGGTGTTACAGAATTACAAATAATCATGTCCAAAAAGTCGCAGACTCTCATCCAAACTAGGCAGAGGATAAAATGCAACCATATCAATAAGAGTCTGTGGTTCATCAGTGACAAGCTACAGAGTGAGTCTATTGCTAGAATCAGCAGTCATAATGTCTCTTGAGATTCGAGGATCCAATCATTAGTTTAACTACAGAAACGAAAATTTAAACACAACAAAACTGAAAATAAAAACATAGAAAGCAAAACCAGCTTTTGAGTAACCCTGTATTTTTTTAAGGCCTTCTCTTTTGCTTTTATATGCATTTTTACATTGGCGTTAAGCCATCCAAGACTTTGGTTCGCTCTTTTAAATTTTTTTCCCAATGGTATGCACTGGCTAATGCCCTTATTTAATATGCTCTTAAAGCGAACTCATCTCTCCTCTGTGTTCCTGGGTCCTAAGATTTTATCCCAATTTCTATCTTCTAGCAAGGTTCGTAGTTTAGGGAAGTTGGCTCTTTTGAAATTCAGTGTCTTTGTATTTCCTTTATGTTTCCTATTTGTGTGATTTACATTAAAGCCAATTGACCTGTGATCGCTTTTTCCTACATTGCCCCGTATTTCCACATCCGTGATCAGGTCTGTATTTTTGGTAATCAGTAGACCTAGTAACTCTTTATTTCTAGTAGACTCAAGTTGCTCCTATTAGAACGGTTCCATTGCACTTAATGAGCCGCGATTTGTCATGAGACATGTGCTCTCAAAGTCTGCATGTCGCACCAGTATGAACTGGGCCCAAATGTGACAGATATAACCTGTAACAATTGTAGGAGAAACAAAAAGACAAATAAAAGCATTCTTTTTTTTGCCCTAATTTTGAAGATCCAGTGGTCTGGACAAAATTTGAGATTAAAAATATTGGCGATGTCATCACAAATGGGCAGCTGAAATTTTACGATGAACTGAAATCTCTACATCAGCTGCCAAATACCCCCTTTTTTTTTTTTGCTATATACAACTAAGACACACATACCATACACAGTTTAAACATGTAAGGGCTTCGTACTTAGTGTTTGCCCTTGAATCCTTACTAAGGGAGGATGATCTTCAAAAGCCCCTATCTACTATTTATACGTTTATTTTCCCTGCGACTGTTCAGCTTATGAGTGTGTGTAGAGCTATGTGGGAGTCGGTGGTCCCTGATTTGGACACGGAGGATTGGGAGGATGTCTGGGATGCACCCTTTACCAGACTAATCTCAGCTCATGACCAACTGATCCACTAAAAATGTTTGCATTGTATATACATAACCCCGGCGAACATAGCTCGAATTATTGGTTTAGGCTGACTGTATGTATATCTTCTGGGATTGTCCTGGTATACAGAAATACTGGAAGGATGCTTTAATGTGTATACAGGAGGTGACAACTATCTCTCCAAGTCCTTCTATAAGGCACTGCCTGCTAGGACTGGTGGATGATCTGGCCCACACGTCAGCAATATGTACCTTACTTACTTTATTATTTTTTCATGTTAGGAAACACATAGTTCTGTCTTGGAAGAGTTCTACTCCTCCGGTAAAGTCCTGGAAGGCTTCAGTGAATAGGGCCCTACCCTTCTATAAAGCCACATATTTGAACAGGGGGGAGCTTCTCAAATTTGAAAAGGTCTGGGGCGGTTGGATGGCATCACCCCTCACTGTAAAAGACTAGTTTTACCTTTTATTAATGTTATCTTTTCTGTTCCATGTGACCTTCTGATATGCACCCCATCATCTCCGACAAGGCGGGTTGGTGGTCTCTCTACAATATTGAATGGTGGGACACACAAATTGTATTCTCTGGAGAGTGTGGGGGGGGTAGTTTTTCACATGGATCCTTGTGCTTTTGCTTGCTTATTTGGGGGGGGGGGGGTTCTCTTCTGAGAAGGTGGTGTGGGTCATGTTGGCAAGCTTCACAGGCAATGTTCATGCACATGTTCAAATGTTATGCATTTCTTTTTTGTGTACTACTTGTTTTATTTTATTTTTTGGGATGGCTCATTGTATTGTGATGGGCGGTCCTTGAATCCTTTATTGAATACTGTACGTGATTTTTGAAAACATTAAAAAGAACTTTGTCTGTAAGTGGAATATCCAGAAGACTTCCCTCTTACCTAAAGGCGTCTCCCCCCTTTTTGGGGCAATGATTTTTTTCTATGCCCTGTATTTGTAAGGCAGAGTAGTTGCCCAAATGCACAACCCTAAAAGGTTTGGCCACATTATAGATAACTCCACTGTGTGTCCATTTTATATCTTTTATTCATTATTTTATTGATGTAAAAAAAAGTTCTAGAAGCTACCTTAAAATCTAAACTAGACATGAAAAACCTTTTCTACTTACAAAGTTATGGAAGTTTTTACGGATCTGTCGGATGACTCCAGGAAAGGTAGGTCGCAGAAGTTCTTGAACGCTGGATGGCCATGAGTTGTATCTGCTGTCAATCTCCAAATTGTTCACCCACTACAATGCAAGTAGACGTTGACATAAATGTAATACAAAGAGGAACATGCTCCAAGTCATAACAGTGAACAGAATCACAGAGGCCAACATTTTGCTTTAGGTGAAAGGGGCAGCAATATATTGAAAAGCAACTCCAGGAAACATTTGAAACCATTCAATGAATGTTATCCAAGAACAAGTAAGAAAGTCTACTCAATTTACCTTGGTCTGAATTTTGTAATCCAGAAAACCAAGATTCTAGGAAGCCTCAATGTAAAAATCTGGGTGGACCTTCAGCCAGTAGTAACAAAATTTTGCCCCTTATAACATCCCTTCCTTACTCTGTGTGAAAGACTACAAGGCAACTACAACAGGCAGAACTGGAAACATCTGATCTGCACACTCACAAGGCTCATCAACTGGTGTTTCCAGAAGAACAGACCAGCAGTGGGATGGTATAATGCACTACAACAATGCCTGGATGGAAAGTAAAAGTCCTGGGCAAGTACGATGTGCCCTGTTTATCTATCAAGGGTTTGTGCTTTTATTTGGCTGAGCACCTATTATTAACACCATATTTCTCCTCTATAGCTCTCCATGGACTCCACACATTTTTAAATCAAGTGATGTGACCACAACTGATATATTTTAAATTTTAGAGATAGTATTTATTAGCTTAATCAGAAATTGCAAATCAAAAGATTTCAGTGTTCTAGATAGTACACAAACAAAGTTACAACATGATAATTCTGAATGATTTATTAGCTATAGCCAACAGACCCCATAACAACTATCCCTGCCATATGCCAAACAACAGGCCACGTAATCAGGCAAAATTAATATTACAGTCACTTTAACACTAAGGATTTCACCAAACATTTACATCTAAGCATTAGGTAAGCCTGTGATGACATATACATTTATGAACAATGATCACTGAAAGGTAAAAAGAGTGGTGAAAGTTACCATTATAGCGCGGTTTCGAATATCCACAGCATAGTCTGCATTAGATGGCTGGATGTTAAGTTTGAGGACATTATGCAATGCTGGACCTTCTATACCCAATCGGTGGAGACCCTCCATCACCCGAGCCTCATTACGCAGGACATCAAACAAACTTTGTGCAATAGATAGGTTGAAAAAGGATATTATCAGTCATATAAGTAGACAACAAAATGAGAAATAACATCTCAGAAATGTGTTTGAAGATGCAAATGCAACAAATATTAAAATTACAAATAGAATGATTATTGAATTTGAAAAACATCATTATAAAAATAAGCAAATTTACCAAATGGGAAAAAGCTGGCATTACTAAGCCTAAGGTTTCTCATTTTCCATGTACAAAAGTGTTTAAAGTGGTTACTGCACTGTTGCCAAGGGCACTACGGTCCCATTGCTTTGTTGCCCCAAAAATCTGTCTGTCCTTCTTTAGAGGGCATGTTACATTAACCACCTGAGAAACTAAAACAATCAAAAATCCAATTGAGGTCCTGACCCACAAGTTGTGTATCTAGAAGCTAAATGCAAACCTAATACAAAGATTTTACTTGGATGCTACACATACTAGTTTTTCTATTCCATAATAAGCAAATGTGTTAAAGCCAGAAGGCACACAAGATTGCCAAACCTTGTTTGGAAATACAGGCTTTCAAGGAATGTTTGTTCCCTGCCACTGAAGTCTGGTTCAAAAGAAAGATGGCAGAGTTGAGAATTGGCAAGCATGGTGTATTTTATGGTCAGAGACTGAAATTAAGAAAGGTCAAACTGGGAGTGGGTGGTTGAAGGGCATAACTGCCCCACTGTGCAAAGGTACCAGAATGGTGAAATGGTGAGATCTTAGTTGTAAGATGGGGGGGGGGGGGGGGGGTGATGGCACCTAACCCCCTAGAGCTGGGACATATATTCTAGAGCCTTCTCTATTCCCAAGTGCTCTTAGGAAAGATACACGTCATGCAGATGGCAAAAAAAAAACGAAGTTACTTACGGTAACGTTCTTTCCGGGAGTCTTTCAGGACAGCCACCTGAGAGAGACCTTGGCTCCTCCCCTCTGTAGGAAACACCTGCGCCAGCTTGCTATAAATTTCCTCCTCCCCTGCTGCTCCTCAGTTCTTTGAAGAGCACCTCCAGTTTGCTGGGGAGACACAAGAAACATATGATACACATATAATAATTTATATCACATTTCCTGTAAGGAAACCTCATACTTGATATACATTTGGGTGGGTACCCGGCTGTCCTGAAAGACTCCCGGAAAGAACGTTACCGTAAGTAACTTCGTTTTTCCCCTATCGTCTTTCAGGACAGCCACCTGAGAGGATAACCGAGCACTTACCCCTAGGGCGGGACCACAGCTTGTAAGACCTTACGTCCAAAGGTCTGATCTTTAGCTGACCATAAGTCCACTCTATAGTGTCTTACAAAAGTGGCAAAGCTGGACCATGTTGCCGCTTTACAAATCTGTTCCGGCGTCGCTCCAGCTCTCTCTGCCTGTGACGCTGCCATTGCCCTTGTGGAGTGTGCCCTGATTCCTTCTGGGATCTGCATACCCCCTATTTTGTAAGCCTGCTCTATGGCTTCCCTTAACCATCTGGCTATTGTACTCCTTGAAGCCTTGTGCCCTTGCCTGGCTCCAGTGTATAAAATAAATAAAGACTCCGTCTTTCTGATTGACTTTGTTGCCTCTAAATAATGCAGGATGCATCTCCTGACATCTAAACTATGAAATTTCACTTCCTTCTCCTGAGAAGGATTCGGACAGAATGATGGTAATACAATTTCTTGACCCCTGTGAAATTTTGAGGCCCCTTTAGGTAGAAACCCCGGATCCATTTTGAAGACTATACGATCCGGAAAGATCTGGCAAAATGGGGGTCTGATAGATAGGGCTTCCATCTCACAGACCCTTTTTGCTGTAGTAATTGCTACCAAGAAGATTGCTTTAAGTGTCAGCATCTTCAGGCTGCAATCCTTTAATGGTTCAAAGGGATCTGCTGTCAGAGTTTGTAACACCAATGACAGGTCCCACTTGGGAAAGGCTGTGTTTTGTGGCGGCCTTTGTCTGCTCACGGATCTAAAGAGTCTGATTATCCAGGGGTTTGAGGCTAAACTCCTCTCCTGGTAAACTGACAGTGCTGACACTTGACTCTTTAACGTGCTGAGGCTTAGTCCTTTGTCTACACCACTCTGTAGAAACTCTAGGACTGCTACTGAGCTTTGTGTTTTAAAGTTGTTCTCTGTACACCAACGATTAAAACATTTCCATACCTTCTGGTAGATGTTACGTGTCTCAACCTTCCTGCTTTTCAGCAGTGTGTCTATCAGACGGTTTGAGAACCCTTTGGCTCTTAATAGCTGTTCCTCAGATACCAGGCGGCTAGTTTCCACTTTCCCACCTGTGGACAGTGCACTGGGCCCTGGGTTAGCAGATCCTCTTGGATTGGTAGAAACCAAGGCGGCTCTATGGCTAGTTCTTTGAGCATAGAGAACCACGGTCTCCTGGGCCAGTGAGGTGCTATAAGGATTAATGACGTGTCTTCTGTACGAAATTTCCTTATTACTGCGGGTAGTAGTACTGGTGGGGGAAAAGCATAACATCTGCTGAACGCCCACTTCTGCGCCAATGCGTCTACCCCGAGTGCTCCCTCCTCCCTTTTTAGGGAGAAGAAGGCTAGGACTTTCCTGCTTTCTCTGGAAGCAAATAAGTCCACCTGAGGTATTCCCCATTTTTTGGCAATCTGGTTGAATACCTCTTGTTTTAGCACCCATTCTCCTTCTCTTACTTTCTTCCTGCTGAGAAAGTCTGCCACTCTGTTTAAGTCTCCTTTTAGGTGTACTGCTGAAAAGGAGAGTATGTTTTTCTCTCCCCAACTCAGGATCTCTTCTGCTAGGGCCCACAGAACTCCGCTTCTGGTTCCCCCTTGCTTGCTTATGTAAGCTATTACTGACGAGTTGTCTGATCTGATCTGTACATGATGTCCTTTTAATTCCTTCTGGAAGGACTGGAGTGCGAACCACACCGCTTTCAGTTCCTTCCAGTTGGACGATCTTGTCCGTTCTTCCTTCCCCCAAGCACCTTGTGCTAACTGGGAGTCGAGGTGTGCTCCCCACCCTACACCGCTTGCGTCTGTGGTTAGGATTCGGGAGATAGGTAGGATCCATAGCCGTCCTATGTCTAAATTTTCTGTCTTTCTCCACCACCATAAGGACTTTTTTACCTTTGCTGGTATTGATACCTGCAAATCCAGAGACTCCTGCCTGTGATCCCATATCTTTAATAGGAACATTTGCAGTGGTCGGAAATGCAGGTTTGCCCACTGAACTGCTGGGATTGCAGATGTTAGCAACCCTAGTGTTGACATTATTTTTCTTATAGAACAGGGTATACTGGTCTGTATTGCCTTTATTTCTCTTTGAATCTTTGTTATCTTTTCCTCGGGTAGAAAAACTCTTTGCTGAACCGAGTCTATTACATAACCCAGGTATTTTAACTGTTGCGTGGGTTGTAGACTTGATTTTTCCACATTCACCAACCAACCTAGACTCTCTAGGAATACCCGAGTGTACTCGAGGTTTTCTAATAACCTTTCGGGTGTCCTTGCAAACAGAAGAAGGTCGTCTAAATAGGCAATAATGGATATGCCTTTTAGTCGTAGTGGTGCCAAAGCTTCTGCCAGAACCTTGGTAAAGATTCTTGGCGAAGATGATAGGCCAAAGGGCAGAGCCTGAAACTGAAGATGTACAGTTTCTTTTCCTGTTTCTATTGCTAGCCTTAGAAACTTCTGGTGATTTGGGTGTATGGGTATGTGCAGGTATGCATCCTTTAAATCCAGCGACGCCATATAACAGTCTGGAGGCAACAGGGCCTTCACTGAATATATGGAGTCCATCCTGAACCTTTTGTAGGTTATGGATAGATTTAGTGGTTTGAGGTTGAGGATCGGCCTGACCTTTCCTGAGGGTTTCTGTACTCCAAATATATGGGAGTAGAAGCCCTGACCTCTTTCTGCCCCTGGTACCCTGATGATTACACCCTGTTTCTTGAGGTCCTCTATGGATCTCATTAACCCTCTGGCTTTTTCCTTGTTGTTTGGCAGCTTGGTGATGTACAGTCTGTTTGGGGGGAATTTTGAGAATTCTAGGGAATACCCGTCTCTTATCGTCCTTAAGATGTATTGACTGGAGGATATTTTTTCCCATTGTGAGATGAAGGCCCCCAGTCTTCCTCCCACTGAGAGGACTTCAGTCCTTATTGCGGGTCTGCTCAGGAGGGCGAAATATTGCTCCTCCTTTGCTATTCCCTCGCTGACCCCAAGGTTTCTTTTGATTAGTTGCCTTGGGTACTGAAAACCGGGACTTGGTGTCCCTCTTTTGCCTCTTTCTATTTTGTGGAGGCTGGGCCCAGGGTGCTTTCCGTTTCAGCGGAAAAGCCTTCTTTTTGTCCGCTGTACGGTCTAACACTTTCTCTAAGCCTGGCCCAAATAACAGGTCTCCCGTAAACGGGATCCCGCATAACTTGGCTTTGGATGCAGCATCCCCTTGCCAAGTCTTTAGCCATAGGGCCCTTCTGGTAGAATTGGCTAGAGCCGAGGATCTGGCTGCCATGCGTACCAGCTCTGCTGATGCATCTGCTATGTATGCAATGCCTTTGAGAAGAGTGGGAAAAGAGGACAAAATCTGCTCCTTCGCAGTACCTTCCTCAATATGTGCCTGTATACGGTTCAGCCAAAACTCTACATTTCTGGCTACCACCGTGACCGCCATGGCTGGCTTTAGGCTTCCCACTGTGGAGTCCCATGACCTCTTTAATAGGGTATCCATTCTTTTGTCCATTGCTTCAGAAAGGACCCCCATATCCTCAAAAGCTAGATCGGTGTGCCTGGAGACTTGTGAGAAGGCAGCGTCTAGTTTTGGGATTTTGTTCCATACTGATGACTCATCATCTGAAAATGGGAACCGTCTCTTTAAGGCTTTAGAGAAGAATGGTTTCCTTTCAGGTTCCTGCCATTCTTTCTTAATTGCCTCTACTAAGACGTCATGAACAGGAAAATTTCTCTTTTCTTGTTCTCCTAAACCCTCATACATCTGATCATGCAGGGATAAAGGCTTCTTTTCCGTCTGTATACCCAGCGTGGTATGAATGGCTCCCAACAGCTGGTCTACCTCTTCTAATGAGAGTTTGTATCTGGAGGGTTTTCTGGAATCCCCTTCCAGTGTTTCACCCTCAGATTCTTGGGAGCCGGACGCTGTGCTGTCAGGCTCGTCCTCTGCCTCCTCTCTAGGAGTAACTGAAGGACCGGCACTAGTGGAGGGTAGTGCCTGTGCTTTTCCTAGTACCGGTAGTACTGGTGGGGGGGCAGTTTGCAGTTGAGGGATCTGGAACCCTTCAAAAAGGGTTTTAAAGGCTACAAAGGTACTTGATAGCTCCTTGACAGATGCCGCTAAATCACTGCCCTGCTCTGTGGAATGTTCTTGCACCAACTTGTGAATACATTCCTTACATAATGCTTTCCCCCAGGAATCTTTTAGTGTGTTTTTACAAGAAGGGCACCTCCTTTTTGAGTTATAAGAGGGCTTGGACTTGTCAGGTTTCTGAAAAGACATAAAGAGAAACCCCACACATATTAATACTGACATAAGCTTCCTGCAGCATGCAGGTGCACAGCGTCTTTCATATGGGCTTACCACACTAGGGGCCCAATGAAAAATAACCCTCTGACACAGGAGGGACCTACCCACCCCCCCCTTGCTGAACCCTTGAGGGGGAGGGGGATGGGTGGTTGATATAGGCCAGGGGAGGTCCTCCCCAGGTTCCCCTTACCTTTACATGGCTGGAGCTGGTCTCTGTCGTAGCAGTCTGGTCTCTACCTTCTGCGTCCGACATGCTTGTGTCACCACCGGAGCTTTAGCTGACACTACAGCATGTGTAGCTCCTCTCCTAGCCCATGCCTGGCCTCCTTTTCATGATTCGCGGCCGGAACCGGAAACCGCGAACCCGGAAGTACACGCCCCTTTTGTCGGATGTGACGTCGCCCGTCACTGACAACGCCGGTCTCCTATACCCAGCGTGTTCCGCGCTGAGAGCGCCACACGCCGCTGGAGGTATGGAACGGCAGGACCTGTACCTGTGCTCCGCACTCGGAGCTGAGAAGGAAACCCCCCTGACCTCCGCTTGCACTCAGGGATGCAGGGGCGGCAGTCTCCCCAGGTTAGTTACCTGGTCTGTTTGTCCAGAAGGAGCCGCTGCTGCTTCGTTTGTGGACATGTATCTTTTGCCTGAGCCCATACCCCCTGGTAATCCTGACTCTTTCTGGCTGGTTCCAAAAAAGGTGTCTCCCCTCCTGGAGGAAACACAAATAACTGAGGAGCAGCAGGGGAGGAGGAAATTTATAGCAAGCTGGCGCAGGTGTTTCCTACAGAGGGGAGGAGCCAAGGTCTCTCAGGTGGCTGTCCTGAAAGACGATAGGGGAAAAATCTGTACATCCTAATGTGGTAGTAAACTGCTGGCTTTTTTTTTACCTGCATCGCATACTAGCACATTATGTGAAACTTTCCCTAACCTTGGAGGGACTTCCTCTCACTTCATGTGTTGTTTATGGACAGGAAGTTAAAGAAAATCTCCCCAATGGGACAAAGATGGCAAAAAGAACTGACAGGTGTTATATCTGTCCCTTTCTCTATCCAAAATGAAAAAAAAAAAAAAAGCATTGCCTTTGTTCCATTAAATTATCTCACTTTATTTTTGTATTCAGCTCCATGCTCATCATACCTGAAGATGTCTTGGCTGTCCAGATCAATAAGCATTCCATTAATAAACAGAGCAGAGTCTCCAGGATGTAGGCCTAGGTTATTCTTAAAATACTGAAGAAGAATCATAAAAGAATATCTCATGTATAATATGCTTCCAAAACCATTATCATACCAACAAACACAAAAATTATGTGTGTGTGTGTGTGTGTGTACAAATATTTGTCCCTTAATACAGTATGATTTTTACAATTAAAACATCTTTTTTAATAAAAACACAATATAGCCCAATGAAAACATGTATAATATAAAGAATATATCTACGGCCATAGAACAATCATTGCACATGTCTCAAGCCTGAAGACTGAGACTGCTATGGTAGTGCTAAATAAAGAGGCACTTGAAAATAAGGCCAATGCAGTTATTTATACAGTCATTCTACTATACTATAATGGCTACAAGACAATTGGCAAACCTATGATGTTGAAGATATTTTAAATAATGTTTATTGAGCACCGCTTCTTTAATGTCTTTCTAAACATAGACACGTACAAACTCGTTTATAATAAGACATTGCAAAGGCAATGGTAATGTGCAAAGTGCAATAACCAGATTTGACCTTGTTTTTTGTTTATGGCCGGGGTCTCCAAACTTTTAAAAGAAAGGGGCAATTTACTGTCCTTTAGACTATAGGGGGGCTGGACTAAGGCCAGTGGGAGTAGAAAATGTCCTTGCGTCTAGTGGGAGTAAACAATGCCCTATCATTGGTGTCATTTGGAGGAATTATAACCTCTCAGTGTCTGTGGGAGGAATTGTGCCCTTTTGATGATATCAGTGGGAGGAACGGTGCCCCATTGTTGGTGTCGGCGACAGAAATTATGCTCTATTGTTGGTGTCAGTGGATGGAATAGTGTCCAAGGGCCAGATAAAGGCAAGCAAAGAGCCACAGTTTGGAGACCACTTGTTTAGGTTAATTCAAACCATGAAAGAGAATTGCTGATTGGTTGCTACTTTGTATTTTACCCTATGAAACAAACGAGACAAGAGCAAGCAATGAAATCGTCATCACTACCTCATCCCTGACCACTATCTGTAGCTACTTTCATCATATAGAATCTAGAGCAGTGCCTTTCTAAAACAGAAAGGATTCACATTACTCACTTTTTGATTTTCTTCTACTTCTTTCCTCAACGCAGGATCAACAGCAGTCTTTGTTAAAGCTCTGATAAAGGAAATTAAATTAAACACTGTAAATGCATAGATGTTATTCATTATAAACATTTCCTGGCCCATAGCAATGCTAGAGGCAGCTACTAGTTCTGCAATGTGATCTGCCTGCCTGAACACTGCTTTGGCTGGATGTAGCAGCCCTAGCTGATACAATTACAGCTTTAGCTAAAGAATACCCACAGAGAGATGTGATGCAGTTGCCTGTCTTAACCACACTATTAAAGAACACCTATAGACTTTATAAATTGTTTTTTTTTAAACAAACATGTAAAAAATATCAGCTAAGAGGACCCTAGGCATCATGTGACAGACCCGAAGAAGGCTAAAAAGAGAAAGTATAAAAAGGAAGGGAGGACGATTGAAGCCCAGAGTTGGATTTTAATGTTTTTAAAAAAATAATTTTTTATATAAATAGTTTATGTTGCTACGTTTATACATGGGCAGTCACTTTACTCATTACAAAAGTAGACTGATCAATTTATTTTAATAGCTAGGTATTATAATATATAATATTTTAATTAACCCCACTGCACCCGATAGCCCGAGGAAAAGTCCTATTTGTCTGTTTGGGATTTCAGTGCAGCAGAGGCAGCATTGTCAGCTCAATCAAAAAGTTATGAGCATACAGTACTTCATTTCTTGTTCTCATTTTGTTCTGTACTTGCAGCATTTATTTAAATTTTTTTAACACAGGTAATATTTATTGAATGAATTATAGGTTACACGTGAAAATATAGGGTATACATACTGAGTAGAAATACAAAGAGAAAGCAGGTGATACAATACATTTGTGCGAACAGAGTAGCAAGTCCTGATAGAGGAGTCATCACATCGAATTTGGTAGTCGCTTATTACATTGCAAGACCAGGTTATCATCTGGATTAAACAGTAAACGTCACCTGAAGTCATTCAGCAAAACATATTAAGCTATTGGGTCTGGGTTCCAAAGTTCAGCAATACATAAGGATGGGGAGAAGAGAGGGGGGATAGGTAAGAATTGTGAGGAACGTAGCTTAGGAGTCAACAACCCGTTCCGTGGGGAGTGCAAGAGAAGAGGAAGGAGGAATCATCTGGAAAACAGGGGGGTGTAGGCAAAAGCCAGACCAATGCCTATATGGGTATCTCCACAAGGTGGAGACATCCACCAGGGGAGGCAGGATCCGTACCCTTGGCACTCATTCGCTAAACTCCCAAAGAGAGAACAGCAAAGAGCCTAATGCCGCGTACACACGATCGGAATTTCCAGCTAGAAAAAGACAGATGAGAGCTTTTTATCGGAAAATGCGACCGTGTGTAGGCTCCATCGGAATTTTGCTGGCCGAATTTCCGACAGCAAAGAATTGAGAGCATGTTCTCAATTTTTCCAACGGAAAAGGTTTCTATCGGAAATTCCGATCGTCTGTAGCAATTCTGACACGCAAAATTCCTACACATGCTCGGAAACAATTCGACACATGCTCGGAAGCATTGAACTCGGCTTGTTGTAGTGTTGTACGTCAACGTGTTCTTGATGGTCGGAATTTGGTGTGACCGTGTGTAGGCAAGACAGTTTGAGCAGAATTCCGTTGGAAAAACCGTCAGAGCTTTTTCCGACGAGAATTCCAATCGTGTGTATGCGGCATTAGATTGTGAGGTGCCTGGCCTCCACCCAGGCCGCCCAGATCTTGTCGAACTTTTGGGAGCAATTCCGACCCATATAAGTGAGTTTATATAGGGGTAGTATCGCATTTACTTGCAGCATTTTTTAAGGAGACTAAACATGGGGAAATGTACATGTATGGCAAAGATATACGGAATATTTTATTTAAATTTTTTTCAAAAATACTCTTTAAAATTCTACACCACAGATCCACAGAGCCACAGAGCCATTGGCTCCCGCTGTTGTCAATCAAAGTCAGCTAGTCAATCAAGGAAGAGAGGGGGCAGGGTTGGGTCAGGGCTACGTGTCTGAATGGACACAGGAAGCTGTGACTCGGCTCGGGTGCCCCAATAGCAAGCTGCTTGCTGTGGGTGGCACTCAACAGGAGGGAGGGGCCAGGATCACAGAAGAGGGATCCGAGAAGAGGAGGATCCAGGCTGCTCTGTGAAAATTCACTGCAACAGAGCAGGTAAGTATAACATGTTTGTTATTTTTATAGGGAAAAAAACAAGCCTTTACAATCACTTAAAGACCATCCACCACATATATACTGCGTCAGGGTGGCTTTATTGCACGAAGCGACATACCTGTACATAGTTTCATGCAACAGATAGTGTGGGCGCACGCGCACGCTGCACGGAGGAGGACCCGATGTGCGTGCCCGGCAGTCCCGATGTCTGCTGGCCACCCACGGTCGTGGTACAGAGAGGCAGAACAGGGATCTGCCTATGTATATAAGGCAGATCCCTGTTCTGACAGGGGATAACATGGAGATCTGCTGTTCCTAGTGATCAGGAACAGCGATCTTTGTGTTGTTCCTGTCAGAAGTTCCCCCAGACAGTTAAAAACACACTGAGGGAAAACAGTTAACCCTTTGATCGACCCTGTAGGTAACCCCTTCCTTACAAGTGTCATTTAAGCAGTAATCCGTGCATTTTTTTTAGCACTGATCACTGTATTGGTGTCACTGGTCCCCCAAAAAGGGTCAGATTTGTCCGCCGCAATGTCGCATTCCCGCTAAAAACCGCAGATCGCCACTATTACCAGTAAAAAAAATTTAAAGTCCATAAATCTATACCTGATTTTGTAGACGCTATAACTTTTGTGCAAACCAATCAATGTACGGTTATTGTGATTTTACCAAAAATATGTAGACAAATACATATTGGCCTAAACTGATGAATAAATTAGTTTTTTTTATACTTTGTTTTGGATATGCATTATAGCAGAAAGTAAAAAGATTTAATTTTTTTTCAAAATTGTCTCTCTTTTTTTGTTTATAGCGCAAAAAATAAAAACCGCAGGAGGGGATCAAATACCACCAAAAGAAAGCTCTATTTGTGGGGAAAAAGGGACTCAAATTTTATCTGGGTACAGC
This sequence comes from Lithobates sylvaticus, assembly GCA_028564925.1. NCBI lineage: Eukaryota > Metazoa > Chordata > Amphibia > Anura > Ranidae > Lithobates > Lithobates sylvaticus. Next base: position 459,484,112 of record CM053028.1, read on the forward strand.
GTTGCATGGCTGCGCAATTGTCAGTTAAAGTATCGCAGTGGCATGGTCATTAAGGGGGTGAATAATTCTGGGGCTGAAGTGGTTAAGGTGGTTGGGTCAAGCAGAAGTTGTGTATTCTGTATAAAATGCTTTCCCCTTTTACATGCATAGATGTATACTGAGGACTTTTTAAAACATTTAAGGCTGCATTCACACCTGAGAAAATGCCAAAAAAACACCCAACAAGCAGAATCCCATTCATTTTGATGGCACCTGTTCACATCTGAGCGTTTTGTCACCTGAAGCAAAACGCCTGAAGCTCAAGAAAGTACATGAGCTTGTTTTTAGTCAGATTACAGGCGTTTTTCTGCTTTTTACATTGGTGAAACGTGGCAAAAAAACACAGCAAAAATCGCGACTTTCTGCCTGAAAAAAAAACGCTAAGGTGTGAATGCAACCTAATGGTTACGAGCATCAAATAATGCCAACACTTTTGGGGGAAAAAAACATCCTCTTCTTCAGGGTTTAAGCAGTCAATGTTAATAAAATCATGACAGAATGCAGTAGGGGCTCAGACATGAAATATATAAAAAAAAAAAACACATCCCTCTATATTGTGCACTTGTGTCATGTTTCTCTGCAGCCTGGTTCCGATTATTATCTGAATAACTCAGTTCTGGCGGCTTTTCCCAACACCAAGATTTAAAATGGTGATGGGGAGGGAGCTGCAGCACTCAGCCTGTGACTGTTATCCATAGTTGTGAGAAAGGAGGAAACCTTTCTTCTGTATGTTTTATGAATCATCTACAGAAGAACTTATGTAGGAGGATTTGTTTAATGACGCCTAATGCTAGTCACTTCTCTGGGTACATGTGGAGGTTTACAACCCCTTTAAGGCTTGATGAAGACCAACATCTTCTGACAGCACTGAAGGCAGCCAGCCATTATATGCAGGCAATCCAATTATGCTTTTGTACTATATGGTGTATATGGACCAGTACCACTTTGTTTCCTTCAGCTAGTCTCAAGTAACCTTTAAAAAACATTTACTAGAAACCAGCATTAGAAAATATCATCCGGAATCTGACTGCTTACAAAGGGTGCATTCCTTTCATTAAATCCAGTTAATCTGGAGCAGAAAAACGAAGTCACAACAAACAGAGTTACAAACAGTGTTACCTGGCCTTAGTAGGAAAATTCTGGCTCAAATCTTTCATGATCATCAGAGCTTCAGAGGAGGGAGCAGCCAGGATACGAGCCGCAGTCTGAAAGCTCAGATCTTAATGGGAATAAGAAAAGTATACATATTTATATGAAAAGAAAAACACATGATGGTAAGTACTTTACTACAGTGACCATAATGACTTGGCAAAACCAAACAGACTAAATAAGAATCCTAAGCCTGAACTCCAGGCAGAAGTACAAATATGGGAGCCGTTCACCTACAGCCAGTCCTGAGATATGCCCAACCATAACGGACAGAGGAGGAGGAATGGAGACCTGACATTTCTTTACAGCCATTTAGCAATACACCCAAGTCACCTCCCCGCACCCACTGTACGTCTGGACAGTGAAAAAAAATAACCACGGTCATGTGTCATCCTATTGTTTGTGTACATATTCATTGTCAGCACCTTTGCACTTGCCTTTTCTCTCCCAGCCTGAGCTGTACACAGAAGAGGCAGATACCAAGCAAAATGTTTTGTAGCAAGATTTCCTATTCAGTGATCTTAGAGGGTTGTTTTGTGAAAGCAAAATAAGCAAAGCAGCCATAACTTCTGGGTGTTCTACAGGTTCTGGATCTCTCAGCTGTCCAAGAACCAAGTTCAAGAGATTCAGTACGGGGGGTTTACAGTTAGCATAGCGATGAGAAGCCACAATTACCCATCTGGTTCTTTACATATACTGTGGGTGCTTTTAGACACTCACAGCCAAAATATATAAAGCTCAGCAACTTTATGAAAAATTGTGCTGAAAAAATAGACAGGGCCTCAATTGCTGCTCCTTTAAAACTGACTCCTAGCCAACATGCAGTTTAGGAGTTTTGACTCCCCTTCAGTATGCCAGCCAAGGTTAGTAACTCAAAGTATTAGGGGCCATTCAAATGACTTGCAAAAACATGTTCAATATCGAACGCGTTCCCGCACTGCATGACAATATGCTATGTTCTGGCAGGTGTGCAGCATCAGCCAATGCATGTACACTAAATCGCACCACAATGCATGGTAACCTATTACCACGTGTTGTAGTGAGTTGCAATAAAAAAAAAAAAAATTGCACTTCTTTTGTGCAAAGATTGTCTCTGAGTGCTCTGTCAGATTTCCCCTGCTCGATTAGCGCCGCCAGCTATAGCCAGCAGCGCCAATCAGTATATTCTGTCGACAGGGAAATCTCTCCACTGTAATGCCGTGTACACGCGGTCGGAATTTCCAATTGGAAACAGTCCGATGGGAGCTTTTCATCGGATTTTCCGACCGTGTGTATGCCCATCAGTCTTTTTCTGTCGGCATTTCCGACGGACTTTGGATTGAGAGCCTGTTCTTAATTTTTCCGATGGAAAACCTTTCTATCGGATTTTTCGTCCGTGTGTATGCAATTCCGACACGCAAAATTCGGACGCATGCTCGGAAGCATTAAACTTCCCTTTTATAGTGCAGTCGAACGTGTTGTATGTCGTGGTGTTATTGGCCGTTGGAATTTGGTGTGACCGTGTGTAGGCAAGACAGTTTGAGCGAAATTCTGTCGGAATTCCGACGTGAAAACCATCAGAGCTTTTTCCGACAAAAATTCCGACCGTGTGTACGCGGTATAATAGTACAATAGCTCAGCAGGGAGGATTCCCCCATCCTCATCAAGTGTGTGGATGGGGGAATCAAATCAGATTTTTTTCCTTCAGCACACTGGTTGAATGAAAACACTATATCATCTGCTTAATTTGCCTAAGTGCCAAAAGTAAAATCTTAATTTAAAGTAGAACTATAGGCACATTTATTTTTCATTTTGGATAGAGTAAGGGAGGGTTATAACACATGTCAGATTGCAGAGATTTCCCTTTACTTCCTGTCCCATAGCCAAACAGGAAGTGAGAGGAAATCCCAGCAAATTAAGGGAATTGCTTGGGGAACACCAGGTCACCAGAACTAGTGCCCCCATTACAATATTTCACCTCTATTACTTTTCTGGGGACAACCTAAAATTTTGGATTCTTTTGCTTTCACTTTCAATGATAATGGTAAATCGGACAAATAGAGAGGACGAATCTCCCTAACCGGGGCAGACAGCAAAAAAAACTGCCAAGTGTTCTAATATCTCTCCACACTATCCAAAAATTACAAAAAATACTGTCTCTATTCTCCCTATTAGTTTCTCTTACTGTAAAAAGGGAAGAATAAGAATTTAGTTGCTGCAAGTTCTACAGACATGGTTTACATTTAGATCCTTTACTTTTATTTTTTTACATACAATTCTTTATTTAGTTGGTTCCACAGAGACATACTGCTAGGACAGCAGCATTAATAGATAAAGTGTTGTATATCAGATCAGGACATTGACGACAATCTATTTTCAACGCTAAAATGTAATTACAGGGGGTCCCCGGGTTACAAACAAGATAGGGACTGTAGGTTTGTTCTTAAGTTGAATCTGTTTGTAAGTCAGAACAGGTACATTTTTTAAGTGTAGCTCCAGCCAAAAAAATCTATTTTTAAGTTTTTTAGATAACATAGAGAAGGGTTATCACCCCTGTAACATTTGTTTTGCTGTCTGTGCCCCTGTTCAGAAGATTTTACTTCACCTTCTGTCCCAATGACAATTGGATTTTGAAAATTTGGGTTTTTTAGGGAAACATGGACTGGTGATAAAGCATCAGTGGAGACACCTTTTTCCCATATTAACTCTTACAGGAGTGAATTTCCCTTCCTAGGGGTAGATTTCCTCTCACTTCCTGTTGTCTCCCTCCGTTTGTAAGTAGGAGTCATTTGTAAGTTGGATGTTTGTAAGTAGGGGACCCCCTGTATATACTGTTACAAACTCATGTTCAAATAAATCCATGTTGGGCAACCTATAGCTGTATTGTTTGTGAACTGTTTTTTTATCATATTTGGGGGTATATGGGGATTTCAGGGGAAGAAAAAGATCAAGGTTAGCTGCACATGGCTGTCACAAATAGCTAATAGGGCCAAGTAATTACAGTTGCCTTGTGTGAAGAGACAGATGATAAAATGGACAAAATGATGTCGACATCACTTTATGCATCGTGTTGTTTTGCCTAAATGTATAAAGAACCCGTCTGAAATCAGAATACAATAATGTCTTTCTGTGAATGGGTTTACGCTAAACAGAATTTGTAATATTCTTTCAAATATTTTATTTTGCTGGATTGTCTGACCCCTTGTCTGACCCCCCTAGCACTGTGTTACTGTTATAAAAAAAAAAAAAAAGTCAAGGTAAAAAAAAAGGATGGTTGGAGGGGAACATACAGGCTAGCATCAGTCTCCAGTGGATTGGATGATAAAATAAAATGGGTGTGAGAGGAGTGGGTGCATATGGGCATATATGAAAAACTAGCTAGATTTGGGGGTTTAGGCACAAAAGAGGAGCTGGTATTTAGGAGAATTACCCAAGTTATGCCAGTGGATACATATATGGATTCAGAAATTTTAACATACAAGACCCAATAATTTCAGTGCTTCTAGACAAACCTTGTAACTCCCAGACTTTCAAAGGTGACATTTCATTGGTGCTTTCCACCAAATGTTTCCTCAGCTCTTTTAGCTGCTCTTTAAGCTCTGGGTATAGCTGTCTGTAAAAAAAAAAAAAAAGATTATTACCGACACGTAAGAAAGGCTACTGGACTCCAGATGGACATGACTAATTATGATCAAATATAAAAGTCAGACAAAGCAGCTTATATAAAAGATCCACTTATCCAAGTTACTTTTAAAGTTGAACTCCAGGATAAGCATATATTGTCTAAAATATTGTCTAAAATAGAAAAGGGCATGTGTATTCTTACCTAAAGTGGAGTTGCCCCCAGCAAAAAAAAAAAAAAATTCATTAATATTCCTAAAAATAAATAAAAAATAAAAACATTTGAATTTTTTTTTAACTCACCTCTAAATAGCTGTTGCTAGGGGGTCCCTCGTAGTCTGCCTCCTTCAGTGCCTGGGCTGGTGACATCACTTCCCCCTCGGCGCAGGAAGGGCTCAGCTCTGCCCCCTCCCTCCTGTCAATCATCTGGGACACGTGACAGGTCCCAGATGATTGCGCGGCCACTCATGGCGCCGCTCGCGCATGCACAGTGGGTGCCCGGCTGTGAAGCCACAGCCAGGCGCCCACAGTCACAATGCCGGAGGGAGAGACGAACAGGGCTTCGATCCCCCGCATCGCTGGACCCTGGGACAGGTAAGTGTCCAATTATTAAAAGTCAGCAGCTGCAGTATTTGTAGCTGCTGACTATTAGTGGCAAACCACTTTAAAACTTGGTGTGGTTTGTGTATTTCTTCCAGATCTATGCAATAATCCAGTGTGAAACTTTGGCTTTGTACAAGAGTTTCCTGTGATAAAGACCAGTCACTGCTGCTTTCTCTCCTTGCACACGGTCCTGGGCATGTTTCCACCCACTTCAAGTTTTCTGCAGGCAGCCTATAGTTGGTGAAGCCTCTTGGGTCCCTCCCACAGCTCTTCTCTCTGCAAAGGCGTTGTACAGCCAAGTGAGGATGTCACTGCTACTTAAAGTGGAGTTCCAGTCATTTTTATGTTTATTAAAAGTCAGCAACTACAAAAACAGGAGCTGCTGACTTTTAATAAACACACATTCACTTGTCCCACGATCCAGCAGTGCACTCACCTCAGCAGTTTTCGCCCTCTCTCTTCCCTCGGCAGTGCCGGCATCTCTACTATGGGCACCTGGCTGTGACAGCTTGTGGCTTTACAACCGTGTGCCCACAGCGCATGCGCAAGCGGCGTTGCGCTCTGTGACTGGTCCCAAAGTCTTCTAGGACCTGTCATGTGTCCCAGAAGACTTCGGGAGGGAGGTGACTGGAATAGAAGTGGCAGTGGGTACCCCCTAAAATCGGGTACCGACTACCACCCTCCTCCCCAAAAGCTCAGTTTCACAAACAGGAGCTGGGGAGGAGGCCTTAAAGCAGAAATTCCACTTTTGGGTGGAACTCCGCTTTAATATCTGGGTATACAAAGGCATTTGCTGCACACAAAGTGGATTTAAATATTTGTGGCTATTGAGGAATATATTTAAATTAAAATGATCATGTCTGGAGTTCAGCTTTAAAGGAAAGAAGCTACAATTCATGGGCTGCCACTACAGATCTTTCCACACGAAAATGCCATTTTCCTAGCTGCCTTGTTGATCCCTATGATTTAAGGGCCAGTTCACACCACATGCAGTCCAGTGTGTTTTTTTCTGCGTCAACGCATGGACAGTAGGTTATATGGTTTCCAATGGCATAGTTCACACCAGTACAGTCAGTTCCAGGGCATTCCAGTTCCAGAAAAAAAAGTAGAACATGCTGCATTTTCCCTGCACCGGAATGCACTTGAATGCATCAAAAATGCACCGGACCACAGTACAGTAGGGGAAAAAAAAAAACATCTGGAATGCATTCAGAAATGCATCAAACGTGCACTGGAACGCATCAAAAACATGCATCCAGAAAAGTATCTGGAATAGATCTGGAGGACGTTTTTGTGTTGTGAACTAGCTCCAATAGCTTGAGTTAGTGAAGTAGAACTATAGGCAAAACTTTTTTTTTGTAGTTTGGATAGAAAAGGGAAGGTTATAAACCCTGTGAGATTTTTTTTCATCCTCTGTGTCTGATTGCGGAGATTACCCTACACTTCCTGTCCCATAGCCAAACAGGTGAGATCCCTGCAAATTAAGGAAATTCCTTGGGGACCCCAGGTCACCAGAACTGGTATTCCCATTGGAAGTTTTCCCCTCTATTACTTTTCTGGGGACAACCCAAAATTTAGGAAACTGATGGGTGTTCTAACCCCTCTCCACTCTATCCAAAACTAAAAAGAAAGTTTTGCCTTTGGTTATACTTTTAAAGTATGTAGTTGAGCAGTCCTGGCATTGACATTCAAAATACTGAAGCCAAAGAAAAATAAAGTCAGCAATAGCCCCTTACCAATTTCTCATCTATTCCATATTCCATTCTAACACTCTTATGTATAGACTGTACTCTTAGTTCACTTACTTGAGCTTTCCAAACAGAAATCCTTGAACTTCATCTGTGGTATCATCACTCACCACTGTGGCATTTACCCCATCCCCTAAAAGAAATTTATGAGAATTATGATAACTTCTCTGAGGAATCTAAAATATACAATTATTTTTAAAATGCATGCAAAGAGAGAGAACTTGAAGACAGATAAATTTGCGGAAAATCCTTGACAATTTCCCAGTGAACATAGCGCTAGGTCCTCTTCAAATCTGCGTCGTGGTTTGCTAATAAATGGAAATGTATTTTCTGTTTGTGCTGGCTGTAACTCCACCCCAGGCTGAAGACCAATTTACGGGCACTCCTACAGGAGAAACACAGCCAGCACTGAAGCCATCACCTTTCTTCCTTCTGAAGCCCTCCATCTAATCTAGCAGTCCTATGCCTCTTTTGCTCTATCCCTCTGCCATCTTCCAGGTAATCAAAAGTCTTCCTTGTACTGAATAGACTTTCTTGCACGGAATAGAAAGACTGAGCCCAGACCTGGCCACCAACTATTCTCTTGAAAAAGACCAGAGAAAAAAAGTCAAGTAGCTGACAGCTTGTGCGAACTCTCCTCTGTCTTTCCTTCCCCCTCTCCTCTGAGTGTCTGTCACTCAGAACTGAACAACCACCTTGCCGAGAATAGCCTTCTTAATACCCTTCAGTCTAGATTTCGTCCTCAACACTCCACAGAAACTGCTCTCCTAAAACTAACAAACGATCTACTAACGGCCAAAATCAATGGACACTATTTTGTACTCCTACTCTTGGACCTTTCTGCTACCTTTGCAACAGTTGACCACCCCCTCCTCCTCCGAAAACTCCACGCCGTTGGTCTCCTTGACTGTACTCTTCGCTGGTTCTCTTCCTACTTATCCAACCACACCTTTAGCATTACTTACAACTCTACCTCCTTCTCTTCTCTTCCTTTCTGTTCTTGGGCCTCTCCTATTTTCAAACTACATCTCCTCCCTGGGTCAGCCTCCATGGCTTCAAATACCATCTCTACGCTGATGACAATCTATTTATCTATCTACCCCTCAGCTCATTCCTTCAGTCTCCTCACATATCACTAATTTACTAACATATTTATAAGTCTGGATGTCACACCACTTCCTCAAACTTAATCTATCCAAAACCGAAATTATAAATTATAATTTTTCCTCCTGACATATAATTTTCATGTGTAAGAATTATGTGTTGTGTTATGTTATCAGGGGCTCCCATTCCACTGTAATTAAAATACCACTCTTTGGCAGAATGGCACAGTTGGCTATATTAAATGGTTAGTCAAAATAATGTTAATGGCTGATTCAGAATGTTGCTTGTGGTAACACGTGGTAAAATGCAGAAATGATGGTATGATGCCATTCATTTTGAATCACACCTCAGTGCACTTACGAGCACAACAAGGCACATGCATTTGGGCAGATGTGTCTCCAAATTCAACCTTAGGTTCCATGCACACTAGCGTTTTTCATAAGCTCAGAAAAAGCTAGAAGTATAGGCGGGATGAAAAAAAGCTGATAATAGCATTTTCGTACCAGCTTGTAGTAGCGTTTTAGTAGCTTTTAGGAGCGTTAGCGTTTTACATGCCGCGTTTAGCCACATTTGCGCTCAGAAGCGTTTACTAAAGATAACCACAGGAGACCCTCCCAAATGATTAGAAAGCACTAAAAACAAGTATTTATTAACTATTTCAGCCATTCTGTGAGAGAACAGTATGAGTAAGCAGTGTGCTTGTAGCTAGATGTTATTTTTTGGTTGGTTTGTTAATATGGATCCCATGATAAGCATGTGTGAGGAAATGCTCCTGATGTTGCTTTTGCTGAGGCTCTAAAGACGTAGAAAATTGCATGAGAGGACCAGAGTTCATCGCTACTGAACACATCCATTGATGGCTCAACACATGTGCACAGGGCACTTTTCTAAAAAGTATGTATGTTCAGTTGCGTAATTATCCAAAGATATCTTTTAATTTTACACGCATGTCAATTGCCACCTTTGACGTTCTCTTGGAAAAGGTTAGACCCCGTCTAGTTCGCATGGACACCAACATGAGGAAAAGCGTGCCACCAGAGGAACATCTTTGGTGACTCCCAACTTCAGCATTGAGTAATGCAAGTCGTGTATTGTACAGCATAATTGGCTGATGAGGGGAATATCACATGGTATTAGGGGTGCAACGGATCAAAAAACTCACGGATCGGAACGATCCTCGGATCAGAGTCACGGATCGGATCATTTTTCGGATCAGCAAATAATAATTGAATTTGCAAAAACATGTGAAAAGGCCGCCACCATATAGTCCCCACTGTAATATCCACGTCATCTCCCCACTGTAATATTGTCTGAGTATGGCCAAGTATTGGCAGGGTATCGCAGAGTATTGGCAGGGTATCGCAGTGTATTGGCAGGGTATCGCAGAGTATTGGCAGGGAATCGCAGAGTATTGGCAGGGAATCGCAGAGTATTGGCAGGGAATCGCAGAGTATTGGCAGGGAATCGGCTGGGTAATGCAGAGTATCGCAGAGTATTGGCGGGGCAATGCAGAGTATCGCAGAGTATTGGCTGGGTAATGCAGGGTATATGCTGGGTATATGCTGGGTAAATGCAGGGTAAATGCTGGGTATATGCAGAGTATATGCAGAGTATATGCAGAGTATATGCTGGGTAAATGCAGAGTATATGCTGGGTAAATGCTGAGTTTGTTTACAAGTGATCGCTCCGTCATTTGACGGAGCGATCACATTGTAAACAGCGGCCGGGTGTACCAAGATGGCCGCCGCTCCGGAGCTAGGCCGAAGCCGCGCCCTTTCCTAAGGCCGCCGGGTGTACCAAGATGGCCGCCGCTCCGGAGCTAGGCCGAAGCCGCGCCCTTTCCTAAGGCCGAGGCCGCGGAGCGCTCCGCGGATCGCGGGGTGTGCCGATCCAAACTGGGTGACCCGTTCGGATCACGGATCGGCGACGATCCGTTGCACCCCTACATATATCAACGTATATCAAGCTTACAGGCAGTGGTAATTGAGTTTTTGGTGTGTTTTTAGCATTTTCCAGGCTCAAAAGTAATAAATAAAATGTTTCCCTTTAAAAACGTTTCTAGACCAAAACGTGCCTAAACGCGGGTAATTTGGTGCTTGAAATGCCTCTAAGCACAGCTTCTGAACGCATTTTTTTCCAAAAAAAGCCTCTAAACTCAACTGTCTAGAAACGACTATAAATGACCCTGTGTACATGTACTGATAAGATAACATGGAGGAGAGTTCAGGAGCAGTTGAAAAAAAATCCCAACTGCTCCTAAACGTCCGTTTACCAGCAGCAGTGTACATGAGGCCTAAGCTTCTAGGAGCAGAATAAAAAAAAATGCTAGTGTGCATGAAGCCTAAGGCCCCATGTACACGGGACGCTGCTAAACGTACGTTCAGAGGCAGTTGGACGTTTTTTTTAACTGCCCCTGAACTCATTCAATGTTATCCTATGTGACCATGTACACAGTCTCGTTTATTGCCGTTTCTAGGCAGGTGCGTTTAACAGCGTTACTTTGAAAGAAAAAAAAATGGGTTCAGACGCCAAAGATTTCCACGTTTCAGATGCCAAACGCGGCTAAACGCGGTACCGCATTTACGTTTATAAGCGCTTTTAAAAGATGCCCTATTTTTTTGACATTAAAAATCTCAAAAATGATGGCAAATGATGAAAAACTATTAAAAAATATTTTACAAAATTGTAATTGCTTGCAATGATTCATAGACCATTTATATACCCCTAATGAGCCCTTGATCCAATCCAATACACCACTAGCATTGCTGTTATCTGAAATATAGTTGGAATTTGACCCATATGTTGTTAGATTTGAACAAGCAACAGGTGATGTGGCAAGTGGACAATCCACAACTTGTGGCAGGTGATGTGGCAAGTGGACAATCCACAACTTGTGGCAGGTGATGTGGCAAGTGGACAATCCACAACTTGTGGCAGGTGATGTGGCAAGTGGACAATCCACAACTTGTAAGAGGTGATGTGGCAAATGACAATCCGCAACTTGTGGCAGGTGATGTGGCAAGTGGACAATCCACAACTTGTGGGAGGTGATGTGGCAAATGACAATGCGCAACTTGTTTCAGGTGACGTGGCAAATGACGTGGCAAGTACACAATCCACAACTAGTGGCAGGTGACGTGGCAAGTGGACTATCCACAACTTGTGGGAGGTGATGTGGCAAATGACAATGCGCAACTTGTTTCAGGTGACGTGGCAAATGACATGGCAAGTACACAATTCACAACTAGTGGCAGGTGACGTGGCAAGTGGACTATCCACAACTTGTGGCAGGTGACGTGGCAAGTGGAAAATCCGCAACTTGTGGCAGGTGATGTGGCAAGTGGACAATCCACAACTTGTAAGAGGTGATGTGGCAAATGACAATCCGCAACTTGTGGCAGGTGATGTGGCAAGTGGACAATCCACAACTTGTGGGAGGTGATGTGGCAAATGACAATGCGCAACTTGTTTCAGGTGACGTGGCAAATGACGTGGCAAGTACACAATCCACAACTAGTGGCAGGTGACGTGGCAAGTGGACTATCCACAACTTGTGGGAGGTGATGTGGCAAATGACAATGCGCAACTTGTTTCAGGTGACGTGGCAAATGACGTGGCAAGTACACAATTCACAACTAGTGGCAGGTGACGTGGCAAGTGGACTATCCACAACTTGTGGCAGGTGACGTGGCAAGTGGAAAATCCGCAACGTGTGGCAAGTGACAATCCGTAACTTGTGGCAGGCGACGTTGCAAGTGACACACTAAATACAAGTACTCTCTCAGCTGCTGCTACTCACTCTGGTCTCACAAAATGGCTGAAATAGTTAAATAATACTGGGGAGGGTCTTATGATGTTATCTTAACTAAGCGCTTCTAGACACAAACACAGTAAAACTCTGCTAAACGCGGCATGCAAACGCGGCTAAACAGGCGTTTTAAACGCCGGATTCAAGGTGTCAAAAAAAGTAATTCAGAAGATTTTGCCTCAGCGTCCCGTGTACATGGGGCCTTAAAGTTTTTTACATTTCTGACACTAAGACATGAGCTCTAAGCAGTGACACGGCGACTGAAAAAGAATGGGGATGTGAGCTGGGCATATGTGGCAGAAGAAAATCTGTAGAGCCCGCCAAGGCAGAAGCAATGGTCAGAAGCCTCTCACAGGAAGGCTAATAATTGTGTAATCAGTCTTCTTTGTTACCTTTAACTTGTGTGTCATCTTTAGCTTTATACTCTGTGCTTTTAATGGCCAGCTCCACACCATAACCAGAGAGGAAAACCTTCTCTGCTTCAAGATTCTGTGGAAACAAAAAGTACATTATACATAACATCACAGCTGAAACATGTATGCTCGGATATTAAACTATAAGGGCTGAGATATAGCTTCAGTAAAGTTTTCTTTTAAATATACAATATGTCAAATGAATAGGGCACAGGCTTTTCAACACATACCGGTTAACATACCAAGACTGGAGAATATTCAAAAATGAAAATCTGTGGATAAAGTTTGCCTACAGTAGGTAGGTTTTCCAAGAATTTTCAGACCAAAAGGAGATTAGTTGAGTTAGTTTCCAATAAGAAGAGTACAAAAGCAGAAGAGGTAAACAATAAGGATGGCAAGAAGAAAAAATGTAAAGAAGGTCCAGAGTTCGATATAAAATATTTTAAACTGGCTGTGGGGCTATAAATTTAAGCACCCCCTTAGGCATACTGTAACACTTCTCATCACTGCTGAGAGCTGGCATGCCTCCTTTCAAGCTTTCTTATTGGCCAGCTCACTGATAAGGTGGTCAAACAGTGATGAGCCAACATGAGGATGTAGAAAGTTAGTTATATGAGCAGAGTCTCCCAATACCTTAAGGCTAGGTTCACACAGCTGCGGTGCAAATTTAGCACGATTTTGATCCGATTGCGTTGCGAATTTGCATTGCGAATTCTTTATGCGTTCTTGCGATTCTACTGCAAATTTTTTAGTCTATGGTGCTGAATTCACATCGCACACAGATCAAACTCGGACAGGACCTTTTTTTTTACACAGCTTAGATTCGCAACGCATTGATGTGAACGGCACGCACGGAAAACAATGTTATTAAAATGACTTGCGAATTTGAGCGATCGCAACGGTTCAAATTCGGAAATAGAATTCGCAGCAGTGTGAACCTAGCCTAAAAGAGACATCCACAAGGTATGTGCATGCAGTGTGAGGAGCCTACATTGCAGCCAGCACAGTGCCTCACTGATAGCTTGCCATAGATGGGTAGAACTTTGAATGAACATTCTTGGGAAAAGAAGGTCCAAGAAAGTTTGTTTATTTTTCCAATCATTAGTGATCTAAAAGGAGCAGGATGGAAATTTTTCTGGAACAAACAAATTTCTAACAGTGTATGTGTAAAGTCCATTCACTCCAAAATAAAATGTTCAAAGCAATTGATTTTTTTCAAACAACATATAATCGTGAAAGATAATGTTACGCCGAGTAAATTGATACCCAACATGTCACGCTTCAAAATTGTGCCCGCTCGTGGAATGGCGTCAAACTTTTACCCTCAAAAATCTCCATAGGCGACGTTTAAAAAATTCTACAGGTTGCATGTTTTGCGTTACAGAGGAGGTCTAGGGCTAGAATTATTGTTCTCGCTCTACTGATCACGGTGATACATCACATGTGTGGTTTGACCACCGTTTTCATATGCGGGCACTACTCACGTATGCGTTCGCTTCTGTACGCGAGCTCGTCGGGACGGGTCGCTTTAAAAAAAAAAAATTTATTTATTTTACTTGATTTTATTTATTTTTACACTCTTTTTAAAAAAAAAAAAATTGGGTCACTTTTATTCCTTTTACAAGGAATGTAAACATCCCTTGTAATAGAAAAAAAGCATGACAGGTCCTCTTAAATATGAGATCTGGGGTCAAAAAGTCCTCAGATCTCATATTTGGACTTAAATGCAAAAAAAAAAATAAAAAATTGTCATTTGAAAAAATGTGCCTTTAAGAGGCATGACGTTGTGTGACGTCGCTTCCGCCCTGCTATGGTATAGAGACGGGTGGGGGCCATCTTAGCCTCACTCGTCTCCATACACAGCACAGAAAAGGACCCAATTGCCTTCCTTAAACCATGTGAAGGATGAGGGAATTCCTCCCGCAGCGCTATTGTGTTCCTTTTCCACCAGCAGAATACAACGATCACTGCTGCCCAGCTATAGCCACCAGCGGTGATCGGCCAAAAGAAAACGAAAAAAAAAAACGCCAGGCTGGTTGTACTGAAGTTGATCGATGGACTGACTTCAGTACAACCAGCCAGCCCATAGAAAGATCAATAGAAGCAACAGGAACTGCAGTGACGAATAATAGAAACCTACCGCAACATAATGTCTTAGCACATATGAAATGTTCCCTGCTCGAGACTTCTCTGCGAGATGCTGGTGAAACTTGGAAAATCCTTCAGAGCCAATCTCAGCATATAGTATTACCACTGGGCTCTCAGATGAGGAACCAGGGTACTGGTGATCTCCCTTGAACAAGAAAGGTTTTGGCCTGGACAAAGAGAGATAATGGTTAGAAGGTTAATGGTGGTTCGCAAAGCATTTCCGATATGTTGCATGTCTTTTGTAAATGTATCCCTTTGTATTTAGTCTATATTTACAAAAATAACACGAATACCTTTCCTGAGCTTCACTGAGAAGTGATGGCAGCTCACTAAGGTCACTGGTCTTCTTTCCATGGACCACAATGAAAGCTTTACATCCTGAGGGTGGGGACTCATCAACTGCAATCTGAAATCAAACAATAAATATGCACAGAAATACAGTTATTTACAGAAAATGTGGCTATAATCAAAGAATGTGATAAACTATAGCATTTAAAACATTTTAAATTAAAGTGATTCTTGCTATTCCAACAAAATCATTGCTGTTTATTGCTCCCCCTTATATGTCACGTCTCATCGGTCCCAAGATATAAAAGTTATAAAATATATAAAATCCATAAAAAAAAAAAAAAAAAATCACTTTACCTTTAGAAGACAGATATGCAGCACTGCAGAGTGTGCTTTTTACATCTGCCCGGATACAATGACATTGCTCACTTTCTGACTGGCAGGATTTTTTTTTCTAATGGCTGACAAGCTCACTGTCAGAGCATAGCACAGTTCCATGTAATGAAGAAGGATGTTGCTTATCTGAAAATTTTCTTTCTAAGTTGTTAAGAAAGCCAAATACAGAGTGATGGAACCGTCGTCAATTGGTGGACTGGACTGGGCTTTGTTGCCATTTTCAATCATTCCCATGATCCTCCACCTTTGACTCATATACTGCTGGTGGACACAGCCAAGCATGTACTCTGGCTGTCCCACCTACTAAAACAAAGCCTGACAAAGGAAGCCTGGACAGCTACACATTACTAGTAGGTAGTACTACGGTGGATAGAACTTCACTGGAACCATGAACAACACGAAAACACCCCTGCACACCTAAGGCTCCATTCACACCTGAGCGATCCGAATTGCGACATGGAAAAAATCACGGGACGCTTGTGTGATGCAATTACTTCTTAATGGCACCTCAATTGCGCCGCCATTTGCCGTGATAAATTGTGCTGCAATCGTGGCAATTTGCAACGCCTGTCGCTCAAAAAGAAGCAGAAGCATGCGTTGCAATTTGCCATGATTGCAGCGTGATTTATTGCGGCAAAAACGCGGCCTGACTGGGGTGCCATTAAGAAGTAATGGCATCGTACAAGCACCCTGCGATTTGGAATCACAGCCAGAATTACAGTAAATCCCCCGGCAACTTGGATCGCTCAGGCGTAAACAGAGAGATCTATTCTTATCAAGAGAATACAATAATAGACTACAGCCTGTATGGACCAGAGCAGTTAGCAAAATGGCTTAGGCTACATTTACACTGGTGATTAGGGCTGGTGCAGATAGTAGTGGCAGGAATCTGAAATTCCTGCTTCAGCCATTGGCCGTGTTCACTATAATGAAAGGTTGCTGGCAGCACAGGTATTGGCGACTCTCTGCACAGCCAGCGATTACCTGCGGTGTGTCACTGACAACCTTGGCTCACAGGAAGTGGGTGGGATGATGCTGGCCATTACACAACCTGGAACAGAGGCTGCTCCTGGCTCTAGAGGGTATGGCAGGATCGTGGAGAGGGTGAGTTATTCCTACATTACTTTTTTTTTTTAAAGTGGGGAGATGTGCTTGGGATAGTATAAGTAAGTATTAAAATAAAAAGCAGAGTTCTGCTTTAAAAAGAAGATAGTCCCCCCCCCCCACTCACTTTTTCTTACTAAAAAGATGAAGAATGAATCTGTGCACTCTATCACTGAAAAAAATGCATATTATTAAAAACACATTGGCTGTATGCAAAAAAGAAACATCTGCAAGCACTTATAACCCCGATCCAAGCCTAGGAAATTGCTTTCTTTTTGTGACAGACTGGGAAAACTTAGAGATTACAAACCTGTTGGAATGACTGTACAGTTGCCGAGTATAAGCGAAGAGATAGGGCAAACTTCAGTAGGTTCTGCTGGACTGGAGAAAGGTGGCGGCTGGCAAGAGTCAGTAACAGGTTATAGTTAGCGGAGTCAGAGCCTGCAATAGGACAGAGATTCATTGCATATCGTTAATCCTCACACAAATATTTAGAGTGGTTCAAAAATATTTTCCATTATTAGTAACTACAACAGAACATGAATGATTGCAGATCTGGTACGTCTTGTTTCCATCTAAACTACAAGACAATTTCAAAAAGAAAAAAAAGTATTTATGGGGTTACTATGACTCCAAAAGTGGGACACAAGCTCAATTAAAGCGGTTCTGCACACATTTCATTTAGTAAATCTCTTTGCCTTCCAAATCAGGCAAAGAGTACTAAATGAAACGTGTTTTTTTTTTTTTCACTTACCTTGTAATCGATGACTTCCGGTCCTCTGTCTCAGCGGGGGGTGGGCGGGGTCTGTGCGGGGATCCTTGTCACGACGCACTGTCTCCTGGGATCTGGTGTCATTGATCCCAGGAGCCTGTGCGGTCATCTTCCGAAATCTCACGAGATTTCGGACACATCTCGCGAGATTTCGAAAAACGTGAGCTGCACTTTGCCCTTACTGCGCACGCGCGAGCTCGGCGCAGTAACGGCGGTGCATGCTGGGCCATCTAAAGTGCCTGTGGGAGTTTCACATGCCCACAGGCAAGATGGCCCCCAGCACAAAAGCAGCAAATAAAGAAGTTTATCGGAGGAAAAACCGTCTGCGATCGCGATGGAAGATGGAACAGGTGAGTCCCCCAATTTAGTTATTAATACTTAGCATATTCCCCAAAAAAAAAAAAAAACCCCAGTGCGGAACCGCTTTAAAAAACCCAGAAACTGTGTGTAACCATCTCTCTTCAACGTTTCGTGTTCAATAGATTTCATACATTTTTATAGGAAAAAGTACAAAAGCGGTCCACATGTCTAAAAAAAACACATGGGGGTTGATTTACTAAAACTGGAGAGTGCAAAATCTGGTGCAGCTGTGCATGGTAGCCAATCAGCTTCTAACTTCAGCTTGTTCAAATGAGCGCCGACAAAAAAAACCTGGAAGCCAATTGGTTTCTATGCAGGGCTGCACCAGATTTTGCACACTCCAGTTTTAGTAAATCAACCCTATTGATATAAAAGGGGGGTAACATACAGTCCATCATATAGGTTAATGGAATATAGCGCATCCAGATACAATCAGGAGTGAGGCCTGATGGTCCTGTAATTATATTTAAATGGGGATGACTCTCCTCAACAAAAAGTTCAAAATATATATAAAAAAAAATGAAATGTGTTTTTAAACGCAGCTGGTGTAAATACTTGAATTTGACCTTATATGAGGGGGTGCTGATAAGTATTGAGCCTTACCCAGAAAAAATTGGATGCTGTAAATTGCAGGGTGTACTGGCCAATTTGTCTATATTCAATGGTGCAAAAATCAGCTACCTATGATTTTAACTTTCTTTTTCAGGTCCAAAGTGAACATGGCAGCCCCTCCAGAAAAATTCAATGTGGAAGAGCATAGGACCATAAACAAGTTCCTGTTTCTCCAAGGTAAAGGTGCGAAGCAGATCCATGATGAAATGTCACAAACTTTGGGGTGACAGTGGCCCTTCATACGCAACAGTTAAATGTTGGGTTGTCAATTTTAAAGCTGGCCATTTTGGTGTTGAATGTGAGAAACCCAGTGAATTGCCTGTTTCTGTTTTTGTGCCTGCAAATGTGAAAGCCATCCATGACATGATCATGGAGGACCGCCGAATATCAGCCAAAAGTATTGTTACATATATGGGAATATCACGTGAGAGAGTTGGTGCCATTATCCACAACGACTTGGAAATGAGAAATCTTGCAGCAAAGCGGATCCCAAAACGTTTGACAACCGAACAAAAGAGGAAACGTGTGGAGACATCGGTGGCTGTTTTGGAACATTTTGCAAGAAATTTTTCAGATTTCCTGGACAAACTGGTAATGAGACATGGATCTACTGTTATGATCCTGAGACAAAGGAACAGTCTAAGGAATGGAGGCAGAAGGCCAAAGAAGTTCCATATGCAAAGGTCAGTGCAGAAGCAAATGGCAACAGTTTTTTGGGATAAGAAGGGAGTTTTTATCGTAGACTACCTCCAAAAAGGTTCAACCATCAATGCAACAAATTACTGTGCTTTATTGACGAAGTTGAGGCAAAATATCAAGGAAAAACATTGGGGAAAGCTCTCCAAAGGTGTCACCCTGTTGCCTGACAACGTCTCGTCACACACTGCAGGTGAAACAATGGCAAAACTGACCTCCTTAGGCTTTCAAGTGATGACCCATCCACCCTATTCGCCCGACCTGGCTCCTTCTGACTATCATCTGTTCCCCAATCTCATAAAACACCTAAAGGGACAACGATTTCCCTTGTTCCGGAGGCAACTAATGCTGCAAATGAGTGGTTACACCAGCAGTCGGAAGAATTTTATTAAGAAGCTGCAGGACAGATGTCGCAAGTGCATTGACTTCCTGGGGGAATATGTGGCATAGTGTGGCAGTTACAGTTTCCTAGCTCAATTTTTTCTGTGTAAGGCTCAATACTTAGCGCCCCCTCGTATTTGCCTTCTGTAATCCCCTGTAGAGCATAACACAGACTAGGAGAGGCAGTACTAGGAGCCATTTGGGTATGATGCAGCACCCATTTTCTAAACAAGAACATGCTAACAGGAGGACAAACAAAGCAATGTGGGCATAGCGATGTGCACAGAAGCCTTGTCTGTCCGGGGACTGTCCCTCCTCATTGGCTGAGACAGCAGCAGGCGCCATTGGCTCCTGCTGCTGTCAATTAAAAGTCAGTGAGCCAAAAAGGAGAGGGGGGGCGGGGTCGAGCCACGGCTCTGTGTCTGAATGGACACATAGCAAGTTGCTTGCTGAGGGAGCACTTGGCAGAAGGGAGGGGCCAGGAACACTGGCAAGGGACCCGAGAAGAGGAGAATATGGGCTGTCTGTGCAAAACTACTGCACAGAGCAGGTAAGCATGAAATGCTTTTTAATTTTAATTTAAAAAAAAAAACAAGACTTAATGATCACTTTAACTAGAGTAGAGAAAAGTCAAGTCACCAGGAATGGATGCACAGAAATGAAAATCCTTTGACAGGTTAAACAGCACACATGTATGAATTTCAAGTTTATATTTGCCGGTTTGCCTGGAGTTCAACTTTAAACAAAAATGCTTTGCTCTCTTAAAGCGTTAGTAAACCACTTTTTTTTTTTTCAAACCCTGTAAGAAAATTTCATAATGTGCTAGTAAGCATTGCATACAATGGTCCAATGGTCCTAAAACAAGGTGGTGACATTCAACAGAGATTTACAAGTGCCTGCTTTAGGAGATTTACAAATTAAAATAAATACAGCATCCCTCAGCTTTAAGAGAAACTTTACTTTGATTACTTTTAAAGTGGTTGTAAACCCTTACATATAGCCAGTGACGTCACGCCTCGGCGCCTAGTACTGTTTGCGGTGCAAGCCTCGTTCTGACACCATAGACACGGCCGTGCCTGAATACATCCCGGAAACGAACCTGGCCGCACAGACCCTGCAGTAGGCAACTGGGCTAAAACGTCTCCCCACTCTCCATTCCTTCCTCTTTTAATTTTAACTCTACACAGAGACTCTTTTTTCCCCCCACCCCCCACCTTTTACCACCTGGAACCCTCTTTGAACATTAAGAGCTGTGATACCCATCTGACTTCTCTTTAAATTGATGTGACCACCCCTCCGGAGGACCAAAGAGAGGAAACAACCCCACCTGCTACATCCATCTGCCTTATTCATCTCCTCCAGGACATGAGAAGGACGACAGCTTCTGGGCGAACCTCCTGTGACTTGTAGTCCCACTGGCCATCCGTCTACAGAGATATGTCAGAATGCAACACTACTTTCTAAGATATGAGTGGATATTGTTTTATCAATAAATGTTTATGTGATATATACTTAGAGGCGCCCCTCTCCTTGTGTTTCTCCTTTAGCTCTTATTGGACCTGGCTTCAGGCCTCTTCGGTGGCAGCCCTGACGACCCCATATGCCCCATTGTGTATATCGTACATACACACCCAGCCGCTTTACAACCCCCCCCCCCCCTTTTTTTCCTCTGGACTATTAGGAACCTCTTGCATACAAACGAGGTATTGTGACTATGCGCCTTTTTTACTTGTTTTTTAGCTACTCAGTTATGACTTCTTGAAGTCTCACAACTGGTTCCCTATTGCGCTTGCACAAGCCACAGCAGTGCTGTGAGACTGCAGCTGTCCCAGGAGGTTGCGGGCAGGACAAGTTGGGCCAAGCTGATATAATTCCTGCCTAGGCAAGTATTGCAGAAGTGGGAGCGGGTACCCGTCACAAAAAGGTACCTGCTCCCTGAAGAAAAAAAACAAGTTAGGAGGTGGGGAAGAGAGGAGAGAGATGAGCAATACTTACATTTTTAAGTGATGGTCCGCTTCAAGAGATGGGTGCATAATTAAACTGGTTATATTTAGAGATCTTCTTTTACAAAGGATTCTTCTTTAACCACTTGCCGACCGCCCTATAGCACATTTACTGTTATATGGCCACCGCGCTGCGCAGGATCACATATATATAGGATCCTGAACTTTCGGGTATCTGGCGGGATTGCGCTGTGCCGCCGGCTCACTCTCGCTGTGAATCTAACTACCTAGCAGGAGCTTATCAGTGTGCCCCATCAGTGTGCCCCAAGGACCCAATGTCCGCCGGCACTTGCTGATTGTTCTGTACACAGGCAGAATCTGAGTATGTAAACCAGGCAGATTGCCATTCTGTCAGTACAGAAGGCATGGATCCTGTGTTCCTGTAAAGCAAGAACACTGATCCATGCTTTCCACTAGTAAGAGCACCCCCCCCCCCCCTTACACTGACACAGGCTAGGCACACAGTTAACCCACTTTGATCACCCCTGATGTTAACCCCTTCCCAGCCAGTGTCATTAGTACATTGACAGTGTATATTTTAAGCACTGATCACAGTAATGGTGTCCCTAGTCCTCAAAAAAGTGTCAGTTAGGCATACGATTTGTCCCGCTATAAGTCGCTGATTGCCCCCATTACTAGTAAAAAAGATAAATAAATAAAAATTCCATAAATATATCCCATAGTTTGTAGACGCTATAACTCTTGCGCAAATTAATCAAAATACACTTGTTTTTTTTTTTAACCAAAAATATGTAGCAGAATACATATTGGCATAAATTGATGAAGAAATTCGATTTTTTGCATTTTTTTTTATTGGATATGTTGCATAGAAGAAATAAAAAAAAATATTGTTTATTTTGTTTTCAAAATCGTCAGTCATTTTTTATTTATATATAGCACAAAAAATAAGACGACGCAGGAGGTGACCCAATACCACAAAAAGAAAGCTCTATTTGTGGGGAAAAAGGCATTCAATTTATTTGTGTACATCGGCCGCACAATTGTCAGTTAAAGTAACTCAGCGCTGCGCAAAAAAATGGCCTGGTCATGGACGGAGGTAAATCTTTCGGAGCTGAAGTGGTTAAATATTTGACAATTGAATAGTTCATAAACTTACACATAAATGCAGTCAAATTATATATATATATATATATATAAACATATACAAACACACACACACACACACACACATACAAAAATAAATAAATAATGTATGTGTGTTTATATATAATATATATATATATACATACATATATATATACATACACACACACACACATATACATTTGTTTGAGGGAGGCAAACCCCAGAACTCATCAAAGCATGCAAGGAATGTGTCCCAGCCAATGTATATGTAATGCTAATGGAATGTATTGGAAGATCCAGGGCCAGAATCCCAGGACACCATTATAAAACTGTCTGACTAAACTGATTTTGTGTAACACAAACCTAAAGTTAAGAAAACACAACTCCTTCTGCAGTATAGTACATTCCTCCTGGAGGAGCTGCTGATGTGTTAAACAGCTGGATGTACGAACAAAGTTCCTTGCAGAGAAGCATTTGACACCGTGATCTGCACTGCAAAAAGACCTCAAAATAGAATTGCTGCAATAGTAAAAAAGAATAAGAAAAAGATGTCTATACCAAATCTGGACAAGTTCCGATAGTCAGGAGTCAAGGCTGACAACATACTTTATTATGGTCATAAAAGAAAGCATATGGTCACTAATTCCTAAGTAAGCAGTAAAATGACTAAAGTAACAACTACTGCAGAAAGCTGATAATGAAAAACGCCTGTTTACAAAGCTTAACTGCTGAAGCTCAAATTACACACACAGCTGAAATAGAAAGGAATGTCTCTCTCCCTCCTCCCCTCCCATCCAGCTCTGTACAGATTTTGAATTGGAGATAAATAGTCAAAAGGAAGAAACTATTGTTGCATTTTTTTTTTTTTCAATTAAAGCCAATTTCCCCATATGTAACATGTTCCAGCACATATTCCCCTCATCAGACAATGGTTTCTATCGCCGCACTCGCTGTCACATTTCAAAATCGTCATCGCTTCATTCATTCACTGAGATCTGTGAAGGGGAAAGCTCCACTGTGGCAGACGGCTTGTAGTTCTCAATGAACTGTGAAGGTGCTGATGAGTGACCTTATAGTACATTCACAAGCCATGCAGCTTTTAAACTGACAGTCTGTACAGAGGTATGGGCCATGGTTGCCACCTCATCCCTTTAAACCCGTACACATATTAATTACACAGGTTCTGAGGCTGATTAAGGTGGTAATTAAACTCACTTAGTGCCCTATCTGCATTTAATTAGCCTCAGAACCTGTGTAATTCAAAGGTGTTCGGGTTTAAAGGGATGAGGTGGCAACTCTAGTATGGGCAGAAAGTTGTAGTACTGTTGTGCGAGACCATGACGGCACTCAGAAGATTTCACCTCACCCTCTGTCCCAATGACAATTGGATTTTGAAAATTTTGGGTTGTTAGGGAAACATGGACTGGTGATAAAGCATCAGTGGAGACACCTTTTTCCCATATTATCTCTTACAGGATTGAATTTCCCTTCCTAGGGGTGGATTTCCTCTCACTTCCTGTTGTCTCCCTCCGTTTGTAACTAGGAGTCGTTTGTAAGTCGGATGTTTGTAAGTAGGGGACCCCCTGAATTCTGAAAAAACATGGGCATTTCTTCCCCCCCCCCCCCCCAAAGGTGAACATAGCCTTAAGAGCCCTTTCACACTGACAGTGTGGCTACGTTAGCGGTTTTGGCTGTTAGCGGGGCGCTTTTAACACCCACTAACAGCCGAATAAAGGGTTAAAAGTGCCCGCAACACGCTGCTGCGCTTTGCAGGTGCTTCGGCGGCACTGCTCTTTCATTTCAATGGGCAAGTGTGCTTTAGGAGCGGTGTATACACCACTCCTAAAGTGCCCCAAAGATGCTGCTTGCAGGACTTTTTTTTTTTTTAAATCCTGCCAGCGCAAAGCCCCAGTGTAAAAGCACTCAGCTTTCACACTGGGACTGCAGATGAGGCATTTTTCAGGCTTTACAGGCACTATTTTTAGTGCTAAAATGCTTGAAAAACGCCTCCTGTGTGAAGGGGGTCTTAAAGCTGAAATCGAGGCTAACCGCTGAATACAAAGCACCCATTAAAGCCATCGACATGGGAGCCAGGGGCCGAATCCTGCTGTCTATGTCAATAGACGTACAAAGTTCCAGATCAAGCCCACAGGTGGGCCTCCATAGAAAGACACTTTCTATGGGAGCACTCATGCAGGCTCGCTCCCGAGCCTCGCTGTTTGTGACTATTGACACAGACGGCAGGATTCCATCACATGTCGCTGGCTATGATTAACAGCAGCAGAAGCCAATGGCTCCCAGTGCCTCAGCAAAGCCCAAGAGACCAGGAAGTGAGGGGGGGGGACAGCTGTAGATGGGCACAGCGCTGGATTGAATGAGGGTTTAGGGGTGAGGAGAGGGGGGAGGGGGGATACTAATGCCTAAACATTTTTTACAGTTTTTGTGAGGAATGCATTAAGGTAAAAAATGTTTTATAGGCTTTATAACTACTTTAAAGTAGTAAATGTAATAGTAGTAAATGTTTTTTTTTCTTTTAATAACAAACATGTTATACTTACCTGCTTTGTGTAATGGAATTGCACAGAGCATCACCGAACCTCTTTTCTATGGGTCCTCTGCCAATGCTCCTCCCCTCTGGCGAGTGCCCCTTTAGAAAGCCCCCCCCGAGTCTCGCTGTCTACATCTATTGGTGCAGACAGTGAGACTAAGCCCCACCCCCCACTCCCTCTTCCCTAGCTATGATTGACAGCAGTGGCTACTGCTGTCTCAGCAAAGCCAGTGAGAGCAGGAAGTGAGGGGAGAGAACTGCAGACGTGCACAGAGCTGGATCGAATGAGGGCTCAAGTAAGTAAAAAGGGGGATAAGGGGGGATTCTAATGCCTAAACTTTTTTTACCTTAACGAAAGGAACGCATTAAGGTAAAAAAAAATAAGAGCTTGTATGTTCCAAGTCAAAAGGACTGGATTGGGAAGGTGACAGAAATCATGGAAGCGGAAGAGTGGATCACTGCAAGGGAGCATTTTGATTCTATGTGGGCCCCGTGGAGGAGCCGCGTGTCTGGGTCGGCTCCAGTTTCCTCTAGTTTGGACACTGCATTGCTGGCCCTAGCGGATCCTACATTACAACAACTTGTCCAGGCACACCAACAATCCTGATTTCCTCCTTTTTAATTAGTCCGTGAACCAGGCGTGGTTGATATATTTCGGAACTCCAGCTATATTTTGCTTCCTATATGATTCAAATATAATTTGATAGATAGATATTTACACACAGTTTTTCATGTTGTGGATGGAGAAAGCCAACAGTGACACCCTGATTTAGTTTATAGTACTTTGTATTCTCCTTCCTAGGCAGACCAAAGCTCATCAAACCCCTCCAGAATAGTGTATCCACAGTTTAGTTGAATACAAACTGACATCATGGTATGAGAGATATTTCTTCTATAAAGCCTAATGCCGCGTGCACACGATTAGAAATGCCGCCAGCAAAACAGATGAGAGCTTTTTGTCGGAAAATGCGACGGTGTGTATGCTCCATCGGTCTGTTGCTGGCGGAATTCCAGCCAGCAAAAGATTGAGAGCAGGTTCTCTATTTTTCGGTCAGGAAAAGTTCCTATACGAAAATCCGATCATCTGTATGCAATTCGGACGCGCAAAAAAAAATAAAAAATCACACATGTTCGGAAACATTAAACTTAATTTTCTTGGCTTGTCGTAGTGTTGTACGTCACCGCATTCTTGACGGTCGAAGGTTCGGGAGAACTTTTTGTGACCGTGTGTATGCAAGACAAGCTTGAGCGGAATTCCGTCGGAAGAAAACACCCAAGATTTTTCGGACGGAAATTCCGCTCGTGTGTACGCAGCATAAGAGATATGCTCTTTTTATTTTTTTTTTTAACTCCATTTAACCAAGCCAAGCCAAGCAAAGACAATGGGGTTACCAAAGTCAAATAGTCTGTGCATTGCAAGTGCAGTTGCTCTAGACATGCACGGAAAATAGAAAAACTGAATTTTTGCTTGCACATGATTGGATGATCGAAATGTAGGGAAGACCTGCCGACTTCTGAGCTCAACTGAACTTCCAAGTGCACTTGTAGTGCACAGTATATTTGCCTTTAGTAAATCAACCTCAATGTACGTGGATTACCTTGATCTTGTATTTGCTGGTTTTCATCCACAAAGTTCCAGAACTGATCCCGTCCTTCATCCGCAAGAAATTCACTGTAAGAGTAAACGAGAAGGAAATGTTTAAGAATCTGCTGGTACTAAGAACAACTGAATTATTTTGATAACATTTAAGGCCCAATTTATTAGGCAGCCGTTTGGACTTAGCACTGCTCTCCAAAAAAACAATTTTGTGCTTTAAAGCGGAGTTCCACCCTAAAGTGGAACTTCCGCTTATCAGATTCCTCCCCCCCTCCGGTGCCACAATTGGCACCTTTCAGGGGGAGGGGGTGCAGATACCTGTATAATACAGGTATCTGCACCCACTTTCGTGACGAATTATCCGGAGCTGCCCCGCCCCTATCCGGAGGTGCCCCGCTGTGTCTTGGGAAACACAGTTCCCAGGACACAACAGAGACCAATAGAGACGCGCAGCGCGACTCGCACATGCGCAGTAGGGAACCGGGCAGTGAAGACGTTGCATCTTCACTTCCTGATTCCCTGACAGAGGATGGTGGCGGGGCAGCCGAGAGACGAGCGGTCGCTCGTCACATTCTGCCGACACCGCTGGAACCTGTTAGAGGTGAGTGTCCATTTATTAAAAGTCAGCAGCTGCAGTATTTGTAGCTGTTGACTTTTAATATTTTTGGTGCTGGTGGAGCTCCGCTTTAAGATCCCAAAACAAGTATAGCTCCATTCACAAAAAATTAGGAAAAAAAAAAAAGTTCTGGGGGAAGTGAACCCTGCCTGACAGATCAGGTGACTGGGCTCCCCTTCGAACATGAAAGGTTCCTTGCAGTGTTATGCAAAGAACACTCTGAAGGACACCACCGGCTCCACATTGTGTTATCCATTTTATAAATGAAACATAAAATGTAGGCAGTGTGGATTGCTTACTGCAGTGCCCAATACAGAATAATAAGCCCCCATGTCCCCCTCCCCTCCAACAGTTTATGGTCTAATGTTTACCTTGTCCCTGTCACCCCCCAACTCCCCTCTTCTCTCTGACGTTCTGGGTAGGCCCTCACTGTCCTCATGTACAATGCACTACTACTGGCCCAGCATTGGACAGGAAGACATCAGAGAGCGACCATTGGTTGTACGCCAAAGAGAAGAGGCTTCAGCGGACCAGTTGTACAGATGGAGGGAGCCTGCCGGAGTGGGCAATAAGGTAAGCAGCTTCTTCCTCAACCCCTTTAAACATTACAGTGCACAAGGTACAAACTTCCTTGAGTTCAGCTAAACATTTTAAAGCCTAATGGGGAAAAGAAGAATGAGCTTATTATTTTATTAGGAGCAGCCTCTAAAGAACATGTATATGGTTTCAGGCTTGTGCTCCTGTGTTTGTGTTTTCCGTAACTGAAGAGTAAACTGAGCATCTGTGAAGCTTCCCATCTGGCTGTAGTTTCTGCTTCTTCCAGTGGAAAGTACTCTAACCAGATCAGTAAATGACATGAATACTATGTATTTATACTCCGTACAGACAGCAGTTCAGAGGACAGCAAAATGATTGTAAAAGATGCTTATGACTCTTACACCCAAAAAGACAACCGGGACCTGATCCTTGAAGTAAAGGATGCCAGAGCAGGAACCAGGAGATGGAGGTAAACACAGGAGAGGGGAAATGGCAGTGCAGCCAACTTCATTGCTTTATTTGATTTAATTATCCAAACAAAGAAGCCTTCACTCCTGAGCCTGCAGCAATGGCAAGACACGTACTCCACATCTCCAACCCGTGTCAGCTGGTGAGATGCCTGTGAAATGATCAATTTGCCACACTTTTCAAGGAAAACAACTCTCTAAATAAATGAATGGTAATAATAACTTTAGAAATGTAATGCTGAATGCTGGGTAGATAAAAAAAAAAAAAAAAAAAAAAAAAGCAGGTGTGCGTTCAAGTTTTTTTTTTTTTTTTTTTTACCAGCCGCGGCTTAAACCGCTTTAAAGTGAAAGAAATCCTAACTCCAGATAGGTCAGATAGTAGATCTAGGTAGGGCATTCTGCATGCAAATGCAGCCTACCTAATAATGCTCAATTGTACAGACTGACATCCACTGATCAATGCATTTTGATGATTGCATAACTTCTCCGAAGGGCCAGTCATCAAGGATGAGGACTCTTGAGAGGTGTACTGAAGCAGATACAGAGAGCTATGTACAGCATTCTGCTGGCCCCTCCAACCAGCCATGATCTTCTGCATTACATAGAGAAGCATAGAGACCCAGTTATGATATTGGGCCATATTTTACCTTAATACTGTGAATGCATTATTGTAAAAACACCTAGCATTTAGTACTACTTTAACTTGTAGTGCAAAGACTACAAGCATTGAACTTATTCTCCCTGGAGAAGAAACGCATGAGAGGAGATATGATAGCGATATACAAATACCTCAATGCTGATTCTAGCAAAGGGAAAAAAATATTCAGTTGCAGTTTACAGACACACAGCCACTCATAAATGGAGAAGCGGTTTAACCATAAAAGAGCGTAGAGCAGGGATCTCAAACTGATGGCCCTCCAGCTGTTGCAAAAACTACAATTCCCATGAGGCATTGCAAGGCTGATGGTTACAAGCATGACTCCCATAGACAGAGGCATGATGGGACTTGTAGTTCCGCAACAGCTGGAGGGCCGCCAGTTTGAAACCCCTGGCGTAGAGAGTTCTCTGCTGTCAGAGCGGTAAAGATGTGAACTCCACAAGCGGCGGTGTCAGCGTGAGTGTCAATAGTTTCAAAAAACGAATATGTGACCATCTTAGCGAATGCACATATGGTAAATAATATTGACAGAAACTCATGCACACACCTACGCCCACACAGGATGGACTGGTGTCTTTATTCAACCTTACCAACCATGTAATGGAAAAAAATCCTTTCACTTTGTGTCCAAATATATTATGTAAAACATACCAAAAAACTATGCACAAGGATGCTTGGCAACAGGTGAATACAGTAATTGATCACTTATTATGTCAACGACAGTTCAGCCAGGATTACTATACAGCTTTAGTCCTATTTTCTTCACAATACTCTCACAGAACCAATAGGTGAGTGTTGATGACTAACTGTATTGACTGACCTCTACGGTTGGAATTTCCGATGGAAACAGTCCGATGGGAGCTTATCATCGGATTTTCCGACCGTGTGTATGCCCATCGGTCTTTTTCTGTCTGCATTTCTGACGGACTTTGGATTGAGAACCTGTTCTTAATTTTTCCGATGGAAAACCTTTCTATAGGATTTTTCAATCGTGTGTATGCAATTCCGACACGCAAAATTCCGACGCATGCTCGGAAACAGTTCGACGCATGCTCGGAAGCATTAAACTTCCCTTTTATAGTGCTGTTGAACGCGTTGTATGTCGCGGTGTTATTGACCGTCAGAATTTGGTGTGACCGTGTGTTGGCAAGACAGTTTGAGCGAAATTACGTCAGAATTCCGACGGGAAAACCATCAGAGCTTTTTCCGGCGAGAATTCCGACCGTGTGTACGCGGCATAAGGCTCGGTTCACACAGGTGCAATGCGGGAAACTCTGCCATTCCAGTGCCCTCATCGCACCTGATTAGCAGGCAGTTCACACTGCCCTCTGCGAACCGCTGCGGGTGTCAATACAAAGTTAATGACACCTCAGATCGGTTTGCAGTGCAAACTGTGAAATCGGACAGGAATCAGGTCGCATGCAATCTGATTCTGGTGCGGACCAAACAAAGGGTCCTGCACACGTTTGGTCCGAATGCGATGCAAATTCAGCCATACAGTTTGTATGGCTGAAAGTCACATCGCACAGACATAGTGTGACACCATTATTCAGAACATGCAGCCCTACAACTTATTCATTGGACAATAAATGAGTAATATAACTCAGGTGGGGTCGTTTCTGTATTCTTTCCCGGAACCTGACTTACCTGTTCTCTTCTAACTGCCAATAACCTACAACATTAGCAAGACAACACCGTACAATACACAGCACTCATAGAAGTACTGCTCCCCCCTCCAAGCTACTACAGTTACAAGAGATGTTGGTCCCACAGCACGGCTTGTCAGCCCTCTATACTTAGTCCAGAAAAACACCACAGCTGGAGTCCAAACGTGATCCAAAAAGTTATATCTGGACTCCAGCTTTGGCGTTTTTCTGAGCACCATACATTAGAATAAAGCCTGTATGGCTAATAGCGCAAAACCTGTCACTCATTTTTTTCTGGTGTGCAGTGGACTGTAGAAGTTTAACATACAAAGAGATATTAGGCGACCTTCTCAGCAACCAAAAGGAACTACAATGTAATATTTAGACTAAATGGTGTTTTTTTTAGATTTGCCTGGAGGTCCACTCTGAATTATCCTTCTTGGCTCCACACATTGATGAGTCTTACCTGGCCTCCAGCAGCAGGGATGTAGAAGCCCACTTGGTGGTGAGGGACATGGTGACACCCTTGGAATCTGTACTCGCTGAAGACAGGCAAAAGCCAAAACCCAGAAGTAGCCAAAGTGAATTCATCTTGCTGCCAGTATCTGCAGAAAAGCAAAATAATATATCAGAATTAGAAGTAATCTAAACAAATGTAGTGTAAAAAGGTTATCTCACCACTCCTTGAGCACCATCTTGTCCTCGTAAGAATGACTATCAAATTATCTTGAAAAATAATATAATGCCCTAATGGTTCCAGCTATAGGGTCTGTACTGCCCTGGAGTAAACATTAAAGCTGGCCATAGATGGTGCGATTTTCTTTCTTGCAACCACGGGTTGCAAGAAGGAATAAAAATAAATAAATCACTTGATTCCCCCATCACCACAGTCAGTGTTGATCGTGGAATCCCTCCAGAGGTTGGGGGGCAGGGGAAGCTGTCCATGCCAGGATAACACAGTATTATTGCTAGCCGCTATAGTGGCTAGCTATAATTGCATGAAAAATCGGGCAGGCTGGTTGTACCCAAGACCCTGTGGGTATAGGGCGGAAGTGATGTCAGCTTGGGGGCGGACTGCCTCTATATCTCCTCCAGCCCTTGGAGCACCTCCAGTGGCCGTGATTTACTATAATTAGCGGACCGGGACACCTATGTAGATTACTTTGCATGTTGCTAGATATGAACTGTGAGTTATAACATTTTTTATACTGCCCACTAGATGGCACTTTAATCCCTTTCTATACAGACACTCACACACAGGAGCGGTGGGGGGAAATCGCATGCGAGTTTGACAGGAATCGCACCGCATTCCGGTTCAAATCACATGCGATTCTTTGCAGTGCAAATTGCACCCCCATTCATTTTGTATTGATGCAAATCGTACTAAAAAGTATCTGTTTCGGTACCGAGAGCATTTGGACGAGTACCAGTACTTGAGCAAATGCTTAGTATCACTGCATCCCTGAAAACGCACTGCCAGTGCGTCCAGAAGCAACAGAGTTTTGACAAAGAAAAAAAACGATTTGGCAGAAAAAAAATGTGCCTAAATACTAGGCGCGTATTATTGATTTTAAAACTTAAATTAAAGAAACAAAAATTCTGGCCAATTAAATAAATGCATGCCCAAACCCCAAACATTGCTTAACTGGTTTGAAAAAAACGCAGCTTAGGTGAGTTTATAACACTGATTTCCTCCTGTCAGAAGAAGCAGCGTTTTATAATAAACCAGTGTGCATGAGGTCCTATTGGCCAGCTCAGGAGGACAAAACTCCTACACATGCACAGAGGAGTTTATTCTTGTACCCAGGATCTATGCCTCCTCCCTCTCTGTTCATGTTGCAGTGAACTGTCTATCCAACTAGAAGAAGACCCCCCCCTCCATTCTTAACCACTATGACACTGTTTATGGGAGATAGCACTCCCCCCTTCTCCTTAAACTTGAGGACTGGAGAGATCACTATAATCTCCATCTTCCATACTTTTAGTTTACAAATACCACACATCAACCAACTTTATTCAATGTCTGTTATATAGGTATTTATTTTCCTTTCTTACCAGGGGTCTCCCCTGGATGCGACTTTCTGCAGTTTGTTAGCTCTTATATTGGATCATAAGACCAGGCTGCACACTAGACTTTTCTCCAAGGCTAGGCTCTATTCCTTCCACCACTAAGGATTTCATCACTGAATGATAAAGAAGGTGCAGATAAGTGTTCTGGTCGGGATTAGAACTGAGCACCCCAGAGCTGGAAGGCAGATGTACTAACTACTCATCCACAATACTGCCCAGTCAATAAACAGATGGATTGGTATTCTACCCATGTTCCTAGAATGACTACATGTTGTGGGGGCTTTGTAAACATCCAGTATAGGGAGAACTAAATAGAAGACCAGAAAAAATTGTGTATCAAGCGGACGATTAAGGCACCCACACATTGGATGTATAACAACCAGTAACTTCTTATTGATACATCTACATATTAAAACAATACTTTACCAGAAAATCAAATATCCATTCAACCAAAATTACAAATTAATCGGAAGAGTTATGTTGCACTCCCAGCCAGTACAATACTGTACTCCAATGGTTATCCACATATATGCAATCCCAGATACATGAACATATCCAACATATAAAAGGTGTGAGTAAGCGCTGTATTTAGCGTGAAACGCGTCAGCTGTGTGCCCCCCCTTCCCTGTTTTGCTGTGTTTTTGGACTTTGATGTGATTCCTGTTTTTAAATAAATCCATTTGATTTTTCATCTTCGTCTGGTGTGCGGCTGTCCAGAGTTCCCTTTGTTACTTTCTAACTACCTTGTTATTAGCCTGCACCTGGAGCTCCACACTAGGAGTAGAAGCATTCGCCTTGAAGGATCCCTCTGGAGCGGTGGTCATCTCTCTCCATATAAAAGGTGGGGTTGAGACAAGCACGAATCTCAACGCATTTCGCAGAATCAAGTTCTGTTTCATCAGGAGACCAGATGAGATGCACAAAATATGCAAGGTATTGAGGTTGAGAGGAAACTGGAGGTCACCACTATCGTAATGTCTACCAGGAAGACTCCAAAGGCAATTCAGTTAAAGCGGTTGTAAAAATTCATTTGGTTACAGCATTGCATGACCGCGCAATTGTCACTAAAAGTGCGAGAGCACTGAAAGCTGAAAATTGGTCTGGGCAGGAAGGGTGTTTAAGTGCACAGTAAGCAAGTGGTTAAGATGCTGAAGTCACGTGTTCAGCGTTCGGCTTGCTCTTTGATTCGTGGTTCCGGTCCAACCCCGTAAGGGGTCCTGAAACCAACGAGTGTCTGTCATCCCCATAAGCATGGTCACCATGACCAGCCCCAGAGGCCCTCATGGTCTGGGGTGGGGATCCGTCCGTTCCCGAGCCTCGGAACTGGCTAGTTCGAGGCCCAGTAACTGAAGGAGGATTTGGAGGTATCCCGGTGTGCTCTCGGTATTGGAGAGACACAGCAACTCGTACAAGCGACCAGGGGAGGACTCTTCAGAGGAGGGCCAAGAAGCTGGCTGCTCGGTAAGAGCCTGGGAGCTGAAGTTGTATGGACACTAGTGAATCCGCATTTCTTACGGTATCGCCAAGAAGGCTGAAAGATCCAGGTACTGTGGGAAAAGTTCCTAACTTATCTTCAGTTACAATCTAGTCTGTGGCAGAGACTTTGCAAATTTTCCGGATCACTTGTTGGCTGCTAAATCTACAGTTAGAGGTTTATCCAGCAGTGAAGCGCACAGTTGCGAGTGGCTACACTCTGGGCTATCTAAAGAGACATTCAATTGATTTTGGCAGTTCTAAGTGCCTGAGTTTTATCACCCATGCCCTCTATTCCCAATTGAGAGACTGTGTTATAGTTGAACGTTACCCTTGCAAATAAAAATCCTTAAAAGGACTTTTGCATGTCAGCTTCTTTAGTTACTGGGTACTATCCCTGGGAACCCCTAGACAACGAACGATGAGCTACAAGGAGGAGGTAATTGGTAAGCCCAGAAAATACATGGTCGCCCCAGGGGGTTATGGCCGCTACACACGTTATTGAGAACTGGGGTATGTAAACCTTTGATCAGGGTCATTTGGGTAGTTTCTGTTGTCATTAGGATTTAAAAAGAGAAAACACATTTGATTGATAATAAATGGCTTCAGCCAAACACTAACCATCAGTGAAAGAAAAATGTTTGTGTTACCATTCATATTCTCTGAAAAATGGCCAAGAAATCATAAATTCTGCCAGGGTATGTAAACTTATGAGCACAACTGCATACAGAGTATTCACTGAGATATGGCATTTGCCGTGGCGGTGCCCCATGTGCCAATTCATTTGGTATCCAGACGTTTCTGTTTCATGTTCTCTGTATGTGTTTGTGTGTTGATATACACCAGTAGGGATGAGCTCAGGCGTGTTCGCATGCTCCACGTGCAGAGCCCGCCAGGAAGTCAGTGCAGCGCTGCGCTAATCACAGGCAGTGAGACATTTCCCGATCTCTGCAGCCGCACATCGGGGCAATGTATCACTGCCTGTGATTAGCGCAGCGTTGCGCCGACTTCCTGGCGGGCTCTGCACGTGGAGCATGCGAACACGCCTGAGCTCAACCTTATACACCAGCATGCTTCTCCTGCAATGCTGAGTGATTTGTATGTTCCTCACCTTAGTGGCTGTATGCAGCTCCATTAATTTTAGATGATATCAGCTTTTGATTAATAAAATTATTCAATTTTTCAATTAATAGCAGTCCGCACTCTCTGTCACTCTCATAGCCTTTCTTTCATTTTTTCCATGTATGCTTTGAGGCTTAGGCCCCTTTCACACTGGGGCGGTTTTCAGGCGGTACAGCGCTAAAAATAGCATCTGTACAGCGCCTGAAAAACCGGCCCCATTCCCTCCAGTGTGAAAGCCGGTGGGCTTTCACATTGGATCGGTGCGCTAGCAGGACGGTAAAAAAAAGTCCTGCTAGCAGCATCTTTGGAGCGGTAAAGGAGCGGTGTATTCACCGCTCCTACCCATTGATTTCAATGGGACACCGCGGTAATACTGCAGCAATACCGCCGCTACGGCGGTGCTTTGCGGTGGATGTTAACCCTTTTTCGGCCGAATACCGCGGCTAAAACGACGGTAAAGCAGCGCTAAATATAGCGCTGCTCTACCGTCGCCGCGGCTCCAGCCCCAGTGTGAAAGGGGCCTTAGTGACAGAACCACATTGGTATGAGTAGGCTGGACATACTGCTTAGACATATGCCTTGTCTATTTACACTTTTTGTTTTATTACCGCTTTACCTTGCAACAGATCGCATGTACAACAGTGCAATTTCTAGGCGATGCAGGAAACCCAGCACTTCCTGTGCATTTCCTACATCGACAACGAAATAAAAGTGAAACCGTATTAGAAGAAAGAAAAATATTTACAACTGTTTAATACATAAAGGGGGATGTTAGAGCAGAGAGAACTTGTGCTGTGCAGAACAACCAATCAGCTTCTACCTTCAGCTTGTCCACTTAAGCTTGGAAAATGAAAGCTAGTTGCTGATTGGTTGCCACTTTCCATTCACAGCTGCTCCGGTGTTTTAGCAAGTCAGGTCATTTCATTAGGGCTTCCATATAGCTGAAGTCTCCCTTCCCTGCACTGATGACAAGCTCTCCTCTGCTGTCCCAAGCCTCGCACTGAGCATATCCTGTATCACTGGGACACTCATTGCTCTCTCCATGCTAAGAAGGACATAACTAAAGCAGACACAGAGACCGGAAATGAGCACCGAGGACTAGCAGCGCGCTCTATATCCACGCTCACCGCCCCCCTAGCAATAAAAACCCGAACCCCCATTCCATCTAGGAACCCAAATACACGATACTCACAGTTACCGGCTCCTTTTCCTGGAAGCGCCACACCTCCCAGGGGTCATTTCCGCTTCGCTACAGGAAGGTGACGTCTCCGTGGCAGAACAGCGGCCATTTTTCTTGTGGTCACTGCTGACTGATTTCTGTTTACAAACGTTCATGGAATGTTGAAACGTTCTATTTCCTATTGTAGATGCCCAATAACGGCCAAGGCGGTGTAATCTCTCTGGAATTGAAAGGTTTGTTTTAATACATGAAGTCCAGAGGAAGAGTAATGCCTTTATCAAAGATGGCGTCGGTGTAGATAGTGGTGACTAGACATTCGAAAGTAAAAGCTGGGAGGATATGGGGACATAGGATTGCTGTGTACACAGGGGGTTACATTCTACACAACTACGTGTGGGCCATGTGCAGTCAGCATTAGTGTCATAACCATATGAGCCCTGGAGCTGTGTATTCATGTAAAGTGAGGTCCTTTGGGCTACTAATTAAGTGAATAAACAATGAAAACTAATAATGTGAAGTACGTAAAATCGCTGCAAGATCTGAAGTGTACACTAAACACAAAAAACGGTAAATAATAATAAAAAAGTGATCCATGCAGACTTCTAACACATTAATATTATAAAAAAAAGAATCCCAAATAGTGTGAAAAAGTAAACCCAATAGCTGAAATCCAAGAAAAAATGTGTATGCATCAAAAAAGTCCATCAAAGTGATAGATTAGTGACAATAATCATGAGCGTCCATAATCCTGGTGAATCATCTAAATAAACAGTTGTGTTGTGAAATTGATGTTAATCTTCGTGACTTAATAGTCACGTAATGCTCCCAGAGCCCTTACCTCAAAATGGAGAAAAATATTATTATATTATTATGTATTCATTGCTATCTGAGCTGGCGTGGCTGTGCAGAGATGGTGATATGCTCAGTGCTGTACGCAGAACCTGCACTATGGAAACCAAATGTCTAGCTCAGGGCCAGGTCATACTAGCCATTGTCAGTGACAGGGGCCCGTTCGCAGTTTTGCAAGTCAATTCCAATCACAAGTGAATTAGGCCTCATTCACGCAAGTGTACTACAGCGCACACCCGTGTGAGGGTGTGCTATCAGAAAGCCGCTACCCACAACGCATTTGCAGCTGACGGAACGTCACTTTCGTTACCAAATCTGATGCGTTCTCTATTCAGACAGAACGCCTGTACATTCTCTAAGTGAGCAAAGACTGCCCTTGTTCTATCATGCTGCCTTCTTCTGACCGTAGGTGTTCTCTCAGCTTAGCAAACCTGATAGCTGTGGAACGCATGTGCAGCTGACGGAATGTCACTTTCATTACCAAATCTGATGCGTTCGATAAGGATGAGCTCCAGCGTGTTTGCACACCCCCCAGGCAGAGCCCACCAGGAAGTTGGCACTGTGCTAATCACAGGCAGTGAGACATTTCCCGGTCTCTGCAGCCGCATATCGGGACAATGTCTCACTGCCTGTGATTAGTGCCGACTTCCTGTCAGGCTCTGCGCGTGGGGTGTGCCATCTTGGTACACCTGCACTCGTCCGTAGTAAACCTATAGGCCCCTTTCACACGGACGGACCGTCTATCCGTTTTTCTTCCATCCGTCGACAGACGACAATGCATTCCTATGGGCAGACGGATGAACATCCGTCACCATCAGTTAACCTCCGCTTCCGTTTTTATCCGTTTTTTTTAACGTACAAGGCTACGTCCAGATCCGTCAAAACGGATATTAAGATCCGTTTGAAAGAAAAACATGGGAGGAGCAATGCATTCTGGGTAATTTTCTGGGGAACAAAACGGATGAAAAAACGGACGTAAACGTGTACATTTACGGATGTAAGCGGATGTTAACGGAACAAAAGTCGGATGATAACGGACATGAACGGATGAAACCGGATGAGACAACGGATAAGAACTGATACGTTTTTGACGTGGCTAAACTGACTGCGTCCGTGTGAAAGGGGCCATAGTTAGAAGGCGGCAAGCAGACATCTTTTTACACCCACCAAAGTGGGAACCAGCTAGATAGAGAGCAGGTCGCATAGGTGTGAACCCAGCCTTATGCCCCGTACACACAGTCGGAAATTCCGATGGAAAAAGTCTGATCGGATTATGTTGTCGGAAAATCCGATCGTGTGTGGGCTCTATCTGACTTTTTCCGTCTGATTTTCCAATGGAAAAAGTTTG
The DNA here is from genome assembly GCA_028564925.1 of Lithobates sylvaticus. Lineage (NCBI taxonomy): Eukaryota > Metazoa > Chordata > Amphibia > Anura > Ranidae > Lithobates > Lithobates sylvaticus. The sequence goes on from CM053028.1 coordinate 459,522,533, forward strand.
AGCACTGGATCTAAAATAAAATCCGATCAGACTTTTTCCAATCTTGTGTAGAATTCCGACGCACAAAGTGCCACGCATGCTCAGAATAAATTTGGAGACAAAAGCTATTGGCTACTGGCCTCTACGTAGTCCCATCGTACGTTTTGTACATCCCCTCTTGAGCCAACATCCGTCGGAAAAAAAACGATGGATTTTGTTGTCGGAATGTGTGTATGGGGCATAAGGCTTTCAAAATTAAACATCCAAACAGCATCACAGATGTCAATATACTATATTTATTTATATACGCTCACTTTTTTGCTAAAATTACTCTGACTGCAGGTGTTCTGTCAGATTAGCAAACCTGGAAGCGGTGGAACGCATGTGCAGCTGACGGAACGTCACTTCCGTTACATTATCTGATGGGTTCGCTAATTTGATAGAACACAGGCAGTCCCATTTATGTCAATTTGGATACAGCAGCTGCACGGGGCACAAGCACTACACCTAATTTGAGGGACTACCTCCATGGAACACCTGTGCATCCCCGAGTGGGCAACGGTGGCCCTCACACAGACCTATGCTATAACACGCCCATGTGAACAAGGCCTAATGGCCCGTACACGCCACCTGAAAATTGGACGACAGATCATGTTTTTTTTGGTTTTAGAAAATGGAGAGGTTTCTAAAGTTTTAAAAATTCTCGTACAACAATAAAAAATCGGAATTGATGTCATGTGTTGTAGTGTATTTGTATTGTATTTTCAGATGACAACTGTACAAAAATCATACGATCTGGTATCATACGAGAAAAATTTTCGTACATCCACCATCGGATAAGATTGGATGAACTATCGTGATCGGCTTTCAAAAGCTCTGTACTAACGATCTGATTATCATACGATCGCTTTGAAAGTGGTATTTTTCGGATTGTGTGCATGGGTCATAAAACTGCACCAACCTCTCCCCACCGTACATCAGCACAATGTGATTTTGTTTAAAGCCTCGTACACACGCTTAGAACGTCAGATTTTTGTGGCATGCTCGTCTCATGTCAAAAGTGAAGAGGTTACTGACAATCCAAAAATTTTCGGACGACTGAATACAACGTCAGAAGTGATGTAATGTGTTGAATAGTATTGTATGTATTTTTCCGTTTCTGAGCATGCGTAGTCTTGCTCTTACAATTGTCTTCGTACAAAAACCGTACTAATGAAACAAAAATCAGACATTAAGTTCACATCCAACAAATATTTTATAGTCTGCACATCCAGCTTTTGTCTGACGAAAAAGCAAAATCGGCTGTTGAAAGCACCGTACTAACGATCTGAAAATCGCCAGACAGCTCGTCTTACGAATTTTCCCTTCTGATTTTCATATCGTCTTTTGTGTGTTGCATTCACAAAAAATGTTGCATGCCTGGTAAAGATGGCCATTCACAGAGCATCCAGTTCCTGATGAACCTACATTCTGCAGGCTGAACAAAACAATCTGTGTGTATGACCAGCTTAACCACTTCCCGACCAGCACACACAGATGTACGTCGGCAGAATGGCAAGGACAGGCAAATGGGCGTACAGGTACGTCTCTTTAAATTTGCCGCCGTGCCATCGCGTGCGCGCCGGTCGGGACCTCAGTGAGTCTGATCGCGGGTCCCGCAGACTCGATCGCCGCAGGGATAACCACGATCGTCTCACGGGGAGGAAGAACGGGGAGATGCTAAAGTAAACAAGCATCTCCCCGTTCTGCCTAGCAACAGTGTCACTGATTGGAGCAGAGATTAGTGATGTGTACAACACAGCCACGCCCCCCACAGTTAGCAACACGCCCCTAGGATACACTTAACCCCTACACTGCCACCTAGTGGTTAATCCCTTCACTGCCAGTGTCATTTACACAGCAAGCATTTGTATAGCACTGATTGCTGTATAAATAACAATGGTCCCAAAAATGTCCGATGTGTCCGCCATAATGTCGCAGTCACAATAAAAATCGCTGGTCGCCGTCATTACTAGTAAAAAAAAAAAAATTATTAATAAAAATGCCATAAAACTATTCCCTATTTTGTAAACGCTATAACTTCTGCGCTAACAAATCAATAATCGCTTTATTGCAAAAATTTTTACCAAAAATATGTAGAAGAATACGTATCGGCCTAAACTGAGGAAAAATACATTTTTTATACATTTTTGGGGGATATTTATTATAGCAAAAAGTAAAAAATAATGTGTTTTTTTCAAAATTGTCGCTCTTTTTGTGTTTATAGCGCAAAAAATAAAAACCGCAGAGGTGATCAAATACCACCAAAAGAAAGCTCTATTTGTGGGAAAAAAAGGACATCAATTTTGTTTGGGAGCCACGTCGCATGACCGCGCAATTGTCAAGTTCTAGGGGAACAATAAAAAGAAATACATGCACACAATTCTCTGCTCATTTGCACTGACCCTGTGGCATCTTCCCCACCTATGCTCCACTGGTTTAAGGTACTGACGTCATCAAGACCAGTGCAGTGTGCATAGCCCTGCACTGGATATGATGCTCATGGACAGTCCATGGCCAGAGTATGGAGGAGAGGAGGATCAGGAAAGTGAAGGCACTTATCCCCTCCACTAGGCGAAATGAGCAGTTAAAGGGGTTGTAAAGGTTTGTTTTTTATTTTCGAAATAGGTTCCTTTAAGCTTGTACATTGTTGGTTCACTTACCTTTTCCTTCGATTTCCCTTCTAAATGTTTTTTTTCTTTGTCTGAATTTCTCACTTCCTGTTTCTCCTCAGTAAACTTCACACCATCATCCGAGCGGTGTTTAGTCAGCCAGAACAGCTTACTGAACAGCTTACTGAGGAGGAAAAGGAAGTAAGAAATTCAGACAAAGAAAAAAAAAATGGAAATTGAAGGAAAAGGTAAGTGAACCAACAATGCACTAGCTTAAAGGAACCTATTTAGAAAATAAAAGAACAAACCTTTACAGCACCTTTAACCTATGCAGTGCGGGCTGGGTGCAGCCCCACTGCAAAGGGATAGTTTCATAGTTTTCTGGAGTTGGACTTTGAAGCCGTATTAAACCCAAAAACAAATGTAATATAGACAGTATATAATATATTGCAGTTTACCTAAATTAGGTAGCTGCATTGTTTTGTTTTTTTAGACCTCTCTCACACTGCAGCCACGTTAGAGCTAAAGCGTCACTCGTTGTAGCGGCGCTTTACCACTGTTTAGCGGGGCGCTTTTAACCCCAAAGAAGGGGTTAAAAGCACCCGTGTTGCGGTGTTTCCGAAGCGAGTTTCAGGCGCTTTGGAAGCGCTGCCCATTCATTTCAATGGGCAGGGCGTTTTGGGAGTGCTAAATACTTTTCCTAACGTCTCACAAGCACCTTGCCCCAGTGTGAAAAGTCACACTGAAATGGGAGGTTTTCAGGCGCTTTACAGGTGCTAATTCTAGATGGCTTTTCCTTCCACTTTCCTTCTCTCTCTCTCTCCATACCTCTCTCCCACTTTCTTTCTTCCTCCATCCATTTCCCTCTTCATCATTTCTTCATCTCATTCCTTTGCCTTTCTATCCCTTTTCTTCTCTATTTCTTTTTCTCTGTGTCTCTCTATCTTTTTTTCTGTCTTTCTCTCGTATACTCGTTTGTACTCTTTTATCTTTGTTGAATTCCTCGTTTCTCAGCCTCTTTTTGCTCTTTCTTTAGTTCCCTTTCTCTCTTTCTGCCACTTTCTTTCCCTCCCTCCATAGCTCCTCTTCATCTTTCCCTTTTTTCTCTTTCTCCCTCATTTTTCTTCCTCCTTCTGTCTCATATTCTTCCGTTCCCTCTCTCGGTTTCTTTCCCTCCCTTTCTCTTCATTTATCTCATTTTATATCCCTTCTAGTTTTCTTCCCACCCAGTCTTCTTTTCTGTTAGGTATGCTCACTCTTGTCCTTCCACCTATCTTATCTCTTTCTTTAAATATTTTTTCACTCCTTACTTTCTTATTCCTCTTACTCTCATGTTTCATCTCTTCTTTCCCTCTGCTTCCTTCTCTATATTTCTCTTTTTCCTCCTTCGTTCTCTAATCCCTTTCTTCCTCTTTCTTTATCCTTCATCCTCTTACTTTCATCATTTGTCTTTATCCTTCATTTCCCCCTCTCTCCCTCCTTTTTATATTTTTCTTCTATGCTATCTTCTTTTCCTCCTTCCTCTTCTTTGGCTCACTTTTTCTTTCTTTCTCCCTTTTTGCCTCTGTGTTTCTCTTTCTTAATCAGTTGCATTGATCATTTCCTCCCTCTTCCCCCTCTTTTTTTCAAATTTCTCACATCACTTACTCATCAGCCTAAGAAGCCACTCAGGAGCCTCCAATGGTGAATGCTTAGTTATCGCCAAGAAAACCTTAGGCTTGTGTATTTATTAATGTTCCATCAAAATGCCTGTCACATAATATTGCTAAATATTTACACCCTATGCACGAAGAATTAGGACTGGTTTCCAGTGATCTACGCCTTGACCAAGGTTGACATATAAAGAATATATAGACATATACTATATTGTCAAAAGTATTGTGACATCTGCCTTTACACACACATGAATTTTAATGGCATCCCAGTCTTAGTCCGTAGGGTTCACAATTGAGTTGGCCCACCCTTTGCAGCTGTAACAGCTTCAACTATTCTGGGAAGGCTGTCCTCAAGGTTTAGGAGTGTGTCTATGGGAATGTTTGATCATTCTTCAAGAAGCACATTTGTGAAGTCAGGCAGTGTAGGTACGATGCCTGGTGGGTGTGAATCATCTGATCGAGGGCAAATACTGCTGGGCAAAATGTAAGCACATTGTTTCCCTGGAAGCCCTGGTTCTAAATCTAGGGAAGCAACTGTCAGCACTGAGAAGACCCTCCATACTAAAGGAGAGCTGGGAACGTACACCAGCAGGTGCCGGCAGGGGCCAGCACAGAGGCGGGTGGAGACAAAGAGGTGCAGGCACCAGAAAATAGTAGATGGGTGACAGTCAGAAAGGATAGAGGGCGAAGTGCCAGGGAGGCTAATCCAGGGCTGGACCATCCCAATAAGTATGCTTCATTGAGTGACATTGGTGAAACCAGTCAGGGACCAGCACTGCTGGAGCTAAGGGACTCTCCTAGCTGCCAGGGGAAGAACTCCTCCAGTGATAGTGGGGGGAAGTGAAGTGAAAGGATAGACAGATTCTGGTGGTAGGGGACTCAATTCTTAGAAGGACAGAGAGGGCAATCTGTGACAAAGACTGAAGCGCCGAACTGTATGCTGTCTACCTGGTGCTCAGGTTTGGCACATCACGGATCTGGTGAGCAGATTACTGGGATGGGCTGGGGAAGACCTGGCTGTCATGGTGCATGTTGGCACCAATGACAGAGGCAGATGGTGTGCCCTAAAGAATGATTTTAGGGACTCGGAGGTAAATTGAGGAAAGGGACCTCCAAGGTAGAACACACCAGAAAGGCAGAGGGAGATTAGGGAAGTAAACAAGTGGCTGAGGAGCTGGTGTAGTAAGGAGGGGTTTGGGTTTCTGGAGGACTGGGCCAACTTCTCAGTTGGTCACCAGTACTATAGAAGGGATGGACTTCACCTAAATGAGGAGGGTGCAGATCTGCTGGGAGTAAAGATGGGCAAAAATTTAGAGGGGTTTTTAAACTAGGCAATGGGAGGGGAGGGTCCAGAGGGCAGTATTTAGGGCATTAGTGGTAGGTTGACTAAAGCACATAAACCCAAGGTAAGTATAGTAACAAGGCCTAGTTGCAATCTCGGAACACCCAATAAGAGGATAGAATGCGACCGGTCTAAACTACGTTGTGTATGTTCACCCGTGCCAGGAGCCTGGCGGACAAGATGGGTGAACTAGAGATACTGTTGTACGAGGAGGATTTGTATTTTGTGGGAATTTCAGAGAACTGGTTCAACAGCTCTCATGATTGGCTGGCAACCATTCAAGGGAATACCCTTTATTGCAATGATAGAGAGGGTAAAAAAAGGGGGAAGTTTTATCATAATGGGGGATTTTAATTATCCTGACATAGGCTGGGCGGAGGGAACCACGCATTTATCTAAGGCTCACCAGTTCCTAAATGTCTTGCAGGACAATTTCATGGGTCAGATGGTAGATGCACCAACTAGAAATAAAGCTTTACTAGATCTACAGATTACCAACAATACAGACCTGATCATGGATGTTGAAATACGGAGCAATTTAGGAAACAGCGATCACAGTCAATTGGCTTCAGTATAAATCACACAAATAGGAAACATAAGGGAAATACAAAGACACTGAATTTCAAAAGAACTAACTTCCCTAAACTACGAACCTTGCTAGAAGGCATAAATAGGGATAAAATATTAGGATGAAAGAACACGGACGAGAGATCTTATTTATTAAGATCATAATGAATAAGGGCATTTGCTAGTGCATCCTATTGGGTAATACATTTAAAAGAGCGAACAAGCCTTGATGGCTTAACTCCAATGTAAAAATGCATATAAAAGCAAAAGAGAAGGCCTTCAAAAAATACAAGATTGAGGGATCAGCATTCGGACTTTATAAAGAATGCAACAAGAAATGTACGGGTGCAATTAGGGCGGCTAAGATAGAACACAAAAGACACATAGCGGAGGAGAGCAAAAAATAAAAAAAATCCCAAAAACTTCATTAGATGTATAAACAGTAAAAACGGGAGGACAGACCATATTGGCCCCATAAAGAATGAGGAAGGACATCTGGTTACAAAAGATGAGGAGATGGCGAAGGTATTGAATTTATTCTTCTCCTCAGCCTTCACGAGGGAATTGGGGGGCTTCAGTAACCAAAACTGCAGTGTTTATCCTCATGACGCATCACAGGAAACACCCTCAGGGCTAACAGAGGACAGAATTAGAATTGGGAAATGTAACAATAATAAATCACCGGGACCGGATGGCTTGCACCCGAGGGTACTTAGGGAACTCAGTCAAGTAATTGCCAGACCATTATTCCTAATTTTTACTGACAGTCTACCTGACTGGAATGGTACCAGCGGATTGGAGAAAAGCCACTGTAGCACCAATATTTAAAAAGGGCCCAAAATACATCCCTGGGAATTACTGACCAGGTAGACTAACATCAATAGTATGCAAGCTCTTGGAGGGGATGATGAGGGACTATATATAAGATTTTAGTAATGAAAACGGTATCATTAGCAGTAATCAGCATGGATTCATGAAGAATCGTTCTTGCCAAACCAATCAATTAACCTTCTATGAGGAGGTGAGTTGCCATCCAGATAAAGGAGAGCCCGTAGACGTGGTGTATCTGGATTTGCAAAAGCATTTGACACAGTTCCCCATAAATGTTTACTGTACAAAATAAGGTCCGTTGGCATGGACCATAGGGTGAGTACATGGATTTAAAACTGGCTAAAAGGGTGAGTTCAGAGTGTGGTGATAAATGGGGAATACTCAGAATGGTCAGGGGTGGGTAGTGGGGTCCCACATGGTTCTTTGTTGGGACCGATCCTATTTAATTTGTTCATAAACGACCTGGAGGATGGGGTAAACTGTTCAATCTCTGCATTTGCAGACGATATTAAGCGAAGCAGGGCAATAACTTCTCCGCAGGATGTGGAAACCTTGCAAGAAGATCTGAACAAATTGAATGGGATGGGCAACTATACAGCAAATGAGGTTTAATGTAGAAAAATTTAAAATAATGCATTTGGGTGGCAAAAATATGAATGCAATCTATACACAATCTATACACTGGGGGGAGAACCTCTGGGGGGAATCTTGGAGAGAAAAGGACCTGGGGGTCCTAGTAGAGGATAGACTCAGCAATGGCATGCAATGTCAAGCTGCTGCTAACAAAGCAAACAGAATATTGGCATGCATTAAAAAAGGGATTAACTCCAGGGATAAAGCGATAATTCTCCCACTCTATAAGACTCTGGTCCGACCGCACCTGGAGTATGCTGTCCAGTTTTGGGCACCAGTCCTCAGGAAGGATGTACTGGAAATGGAGCGAGTACAAAGAAGGGCAACAAAGCTAATAAAGGGTCTGGAGGATATTAGTTATGAGGAAAGGTTGAGAGGGGATATGATTTAAATATACAAATACCATACTGGTGACCCCACAATAGGAATAAAATGTTTTCACGGAAGGGAGTTTAACAAGACACGTGACCACTCATTAAAATTAGAAGAAAAGAGGTTTAACCTTCAACTACATAGAGGGTTCTTTACTGTAGGAGCAGCAAGGATGTGGAATTCCCTTCTACAGGCAGTGGTCTCAGCGGGGGGCATCGATAGTTTCAGAAAACTATTAGATAAGCACCTGAACGGCCACAACATACAGGGCTATACAAGGTAATACTGACATATAATAACACACATAGGTTGGACTTGATGGACTTGTGTCAGTCATGTTGGAACAGGAAGGGGCTAACCTCAAACTGTTCCCACAAAGTTGGGAGCATGAAATATTCCAAAATGACTTGGTATGCTGACACCTTAAGAGTTCCCTTCACTGGAACTAAGGGGCCAAGCCCAACCCCTGAAAAACAACCCCACACTATAATTCCCCTCCACCAAATGATTTGGACCAGTGCACAAAGCAAGGGCTATAAAGACATGGATGAGTGAGTTTAGGGTGGAGGAACTTGACTGGCCTGCACAGAGTCCTGACCTCAATCTGAGAGAACTCCTTTGGGGTGAATTAGTGCGGAGACTGCCAGCCAGGCCTTTTCATCCAACATCAGTGCCTGACTTCCCAAATGCGCTTCTGGAAAAATAGTCAAACATTTCCATAGACACACTCCTAAACCTTGTGGACAGCCTTCCTAGAAGAGTTGAAGCTGTTATAGCTGCAAAGGGTGGACCAACTCAACATTGAACCATCTGGACTAAGACTGGGATGCCATTAAAGTTCATGTAAAGGCAGGTGTCCCAATACTACAATATAGCGTATATAGAGAAGATGTAAAAAAAAGTCAGAGGGACCCATATTTAACCACTTGCTTACCAGGCACTTAAACCCCCCTCCCATCCAGAGCAATTTTCAGCTTTCGGTGCTCTCACGCTTTGACTGACAATTACTCAGTCATGCAACACTGTACCCAAATTATTTTTTTGTCCTTTTTTCCCCACAAATAGAGCTTTCTTTTGGTGGTATTTGATCACCTCTGGGTTTTTTATTTTTTGCGCTATAAATGAAAAAAGACCGAAAATTTTGAAAAAAAAACAAATTTTTCTTTGTTTCTGTGATAAAATTTAGGAAATTATAAATTTTTCTTCATAAATTTTGGCCGCAATTTATACTGCTACATATCTTTAGTAAAAATAACCCAAATTAGTGGATATTATTTGGTCTTTGTGAAAGTTACAGACTCTACAAACTGTGGTGCAAATTATACAAAATTTATCACACCTGATGTACTGGTGGCCTATCTCATTTCTTGTGACCAGAACAAGCCAGGAAAGTACAAATACCCCCCAAATGACCCCTTTTTTGAAAGTTGACATTCCAAGGTATTTAGTAAGAGGCATGGTGAGGTTTTTGATGTTGTAATTTTTTCCCACAATTCTTTGCAAAATGAATTATTTTTTTATTTTTTTATACAAAATTGTCATTGTAAGGCCGCGTACACACGAAGGGACAATCCCGCGGGATTATCCTCTGGACTGAAGTCCAGCGGATAATCCCCTCGTGTGTGGGCGCCGGCGGACTTTTTGGCGCCAAAGTACGGCGGACTAAAGTTTCAGGTTTTGTTTTCAAATTATCCGCTGGACTTGGAAGTCCAGCGGACAATCCCGCCGTTAGTGGGCAAGTCCGCGGGACTTTTGAAATGAACGGACTTGCCGCTCATCGGCAAGTCCGTTCATTTAGCACGTGACTTCAGGTTACGTAGCTAGCGTAGGCAGTTACTGCCGCCGCGCTAGCTCCGTGACCTGGCATGGATTTAAAGGGAATCCCCACGCCGAAAAAACGGCGTGAGGGTTCCCCCCAAATCCATGTCAGACCCTCATCCGAGCACGCAGCCTGGCAGGCCAGGAAAGGGGTGGGGACGAACGAGCGCCCCCCCCCTCCTGAGCCGTACCAGGCCGCGTGCCCTCAACATGGGGGGTGCCCTGGGGAAAGGGGGGCCGTGCGGCCCCCCCACCCCAAAGCACCTTGTCCCCATGTTGATGAGGACAAGGGCCTCTTCCCGACAACCCTGGCCGTTGGTTGTCGGGGTCTGCGGGCGGGGGCTTATCGGAATCTGGGAACCCCCTTTAATAAGGGGCCCCCAGATACCGGCCCCCCACCCTATGTGAATGAGTATGGGGTACGATGTACCCCTACCCATTCACCTAAGGTGTAAAATGTAAAGTAAAAAAAAAACACCCACACTTTTGAAAAAATAGTTTATTGCACTGCTCCGGGGGTCTTCTTCCGTCTTGGGGGTCTTCTCGCCGGACTCCCCCGCCATTTACCAAGCTCTTTTACCGAGCGAGGGGAGTCCGGCTACCTTCTTCGTCGTCGCCGCCGTCTGGGGGTCTCGATCCGCCTTCGGGGGTCTTCTTCCGTCTTGGGGGTCTTCTCGCCGGACTCCTCCCCTCTCTTCTGCTCTTTTACCTAGCTCTTTCACGAGGGGAGGTGTCCGGCTACCTTCTTCGTCGTCGCCGCCGTCGTCTGGGGGTCTCGATCCGCCTTCGGGGGTCTTCCGGGGGTCTCTTCTGTTCTTGCGGCGGTCGTCGTCTTCCGCGCCGCCGGCGCCTTCTTCTTCTTCTTGTCCTCCTTCTTGTCCTTCTTGTTCTTCTTCCGATGTTGACCCGACGCTCTCTCTCTGCCCGGAATGCCTGTGCCGCTCTGAGCTCGGACTTATATAGGGACATGGGCGACAGGGTCACATGCACATGTCACATGGTGACCCCGCCCCCTTGTGTTGTCACAGTCCCGGAGGATGCTGGGACTGTGACATCGCAAGGGGGCGGGGTCACCATGTGACATGAACATGTGACCCTGTCGCCCATGTCCCTATATAAGTCCGAGCTCAGAGCGGCACAGGCATTCCGGGCAGAGAGAGCGTCGGGTCAACATCGGAAGAAGAAGAAGAACAAGAAGGACAAGAAGGAGGACAAGAAGAAGAAGAAGGCGCCGGCGGCGCGGAAGACGACGACCGCCGCAAGAACAGAAGAGACCCCCGGAAGACCCCCGAAGGCGGATCGAGACCCCCAGACGACGGCGGCGACGACGAAGAAGGTAGCCGGACACCTCCCCTCGTGAAAGAGCTAGGTAAAAGAGCAGAAGAGAGGGGAGGAGTCCGGCGAGAAGACCCCCAAGACGGAAGAAGACCCCCGAAGGCGGATCGAGACCCCCAGACGGCGGCGACGACGAAGAAGGTAGCCGGACTCCCCTCGCTCGGTAAAAGAGCTTGGTAAATGGCGGGGGAGTCCGGCGAGAAGACCCCCAAGACGGAAGAAGACCCCCGGAGCAGTGCAATAAACTATTTTTTCAAAAGTGTGGGTGTTTTTTTTTACTTTACATTTTACACCTTAGGTGAATGGGTAGGGGTACATCGTACCCCATACTCATTCACATAGGGTGGGGGGCCGGTATCTGGGGGCCCCCTTATTAAAGGGGGTTCCCCAGATTCCGATAAGCCCCCGCCCGCAGACCCCGACAACCAACGGCCAGGGTTGTCGGGAAGAGGCCCTTGTCCTCATCAACATGGGGACAAGGTGCTTTGGGGTGGGGGGGCCGCACGGCCCCCCTTTCCCCAGGGCACCCCCCATGTTGAGGGCACGCGGCCTGGTACGGCTCAGGAGGGGGGGGGGCGCTCGTTCGTCCCCACCCCTTTCCTGGCCTGCCAGGCTGCGTGCTCGGATGAGGGTCTGACATGGATTTGGGGGGAACCCCCACGCCGTTTTTTCGGCGTGGGGATTCCCTTTAAATCCATGCCAGCTTGCGGAGCTAGCGCGGCGGCATTTACTGCCTACGCTAGCTACGTAACCTGAAGTTACGTTCGAAATGAACGGACTGCTCCGTGTGTGGGCAAGTCCGTTCATTTTCAAAAGTCCCGCGGACTTTTGGCCGGCGGATTATCCGCTGGAGAAGTCCGTGCGTGTGTGGGCAAGTCCACACCCTCGGAAAGTCCAGCGGACCTAGCCGGAAAGTCCAGCGGATTGTCCGCTGGACTTAGGTCCGCCGGCAAAAGTCCGTACGTGTGTACGAGGCATAATAGGTTATTTCTCTCACATGGCATGTGTATACCACAAATGACACCCCAAAATAAATTATGCTACTCCTCCTGAGTATTACGATACCACATGTGTGGGACTTTTTCACAGCCTGGCCACTTAGAGAGGCCAGGGCCGGATTAACATAGGGGCTATTGGAGCTGCAGCTCCAGGCCCCTTTCTTAAGATAGGCCCATTTGCCCAAAAAAAAAAATCAAAAAAAAAAAAAGATCGACTTCGAGGGTTGTAGCTCAGCGACCAGGAGTCATAGAGACTCCCAATTTGGTGAGTATGTAGCTAAATACCTACTTCAACACTAGTTAAAATATGGGGCTGCTATCATCTATAGTTCCCGGGATAGAGGGCCTGCTTGCGCAGTCGGTCAGAAGCTACATACAGAGCGGCCAGTATAAATACAAGCTGGAACACTCTGCTGCAGACTGAGATGATGAACTCACAGTGCTTATAATAATTATTTGTATATAACTTATGATAATTAACCCCTTGCTACCCAGGCCAGTTCTGACACTTCTCTCCTACATGTAAAAAATCATCATTTTTTTTTGTTAGAAAATTACTCAGAAGCCTCAAGCATTATATATATTGTTTTCCATTTTCCCTATGGAATAAAATGGTGGCCTTTGCAACTTTTTATGTTACACAGTATTTGCGCAGCAACTTTTCAAAAGTTTTTTTTGGGAAAGAAACTGTTTCATTCATAAAAAAAAACACTAAAGTTAGCACGATTTTTTTTTGTGTAACAAGCGATGCTTTACATTTTTTTGCAGGTTACTTGTTTAGAGTTGCAGAGAAGGTCTAGTGCTAGAATTATTGCTCTCGCTCTAGCGATACCTCACATGTGTGTATCTGGCTCTGATACTAACCAGTGCCTACCCAGCCACTGACTAGTATCCCTCCCCAGCCTGTCCCCACACACCCTCTCACCTGCTGACCTGTGAATGGGGGAATCACTCCTGAAGTGTTATTGTGTTCTGCCTGTGAATACAATGATTAGTGTTGCTAACTATAGCTGGCAGCACTGTTTGTTTTGGGGACAGGCTGGTTGTATTCAAGTCTGTTAATAGGTTGACTTGTGTAAAACCTGCTAGCCCATAAATAGATCGACTATGGCTGGTCTCTGCTTAATTGGTGTCATTTCAATCCATGTATGGCCTGCTTAACCACTACGCAGTCCCTAAACATCCTTCCACAAACCTTTTTTAATTTTTCCATCCCAGATTACTTCATCCTCCTCTCCTATACATAGCCCACTGTCATACTCTCCACACTTCTCTCCTGTACATACTGCTCACTGTCATACCCTCCACACTTCTCTCCTATACATAGCACCCGCTGTCATATCCTACACACTCCTCTCCTTTACATAGTGCCCGCTGTCATACACATCTCTCCTGTACATAGTGCCCACTGTCGTACCCTCCACACTCCTCTCCTGTACATACTGCTCACTGTCATACCCTCCACACGCCTCTCCTATACATAGTGCCCACTGTCATACCCTCCACACTCCTCTCCTGTACATACTACTCACTGTCATACCCTCCACACTCCTCTCCTGTAATTACTGCTTACTGTCCTACGCTCCACACTTCCCTCCTGTACATAGTGCCCACTGTCATACCCTCCACACTCCTCTCCTGTATATATTGCTCACTGCCATACCCTCCACACTCTTCTCTTATACCTAGTGCCCACTGTAATACCCTCTACAACTCCTCTGCTGTGCATGGTGCCTTCTGCCATACCCTCCGCACTCCTCTCCTGTACATAGTGCCCACTGTCATACCCTCCACACTCCTCTCCGGTACATACTACCCTCTGTCATACCCCCAAACTCCTCTCCTGTACATACTGCCCACTGTCATACCCTCCACACTCCTCTCCTGTACATACTGCCCACTGTCATACCCTTCACACTCCTCTCCTGTACATAGTGCCTTCTGCCATACCCTCCACACTCCTCTCATGTACATAGTGCCCACTGTCATACCCTTCACACTCCTCTCATGTACATAGTGCCCACTGTTAGACCCTCCACATTCCTCTCCCTCACCTGCACATACTTCCCACTTTTATACCATCCATACTCCTCCCCTATGCCTCTTACCCACAAAAACAGTTCTTTAAAATTATACTGAATATCCTCAATGCTCTAGAATGGGCACACTTTTTGTTAGTTCAACTAAAGGAAATCTCAGTCCTCATATTTGTTCTGCCCCATTATTAGTACTTATTTAATTTTGTAATTACTATTTGATGTACATAGGAACATAGAGGATATCAGCTACTCTAAATGTAGCACTTGTAAAAAAAGTGTCCCTGAAAATATTTTTGAGAGGCTCCTGTGATATCAAAGCGGTAGTAAACTTTTCTAACATTACTACTTTTTAGAGGCCCTGAGGTAGGTTATGTCATAATGTACAAGTATGCACAGCATATTAGCACATTAGGGTACACTTAAATTGTCAGACTGAGCCCTCCAGTGCTGTGATCAATCCCGCGGGGCCCGGGTGCTCCCATCTTCACCCGGTCTTCCTTCCGGGTTCTGTGCCTTCGGTCACTTGCCTTGGCCGGGCTGCGTTGATGTTATTTCCACGCATGCTCATGTGCATCCTCTTTCTCTCATCCCCCCTTTCTCCCTCAACCTCCCTCCCTCCCTTACCCCTCACACCTCTTTCATCCCTTTTCTCTCTCTCTCATCCTCCCTCTCTCTCTTTAATTTAATTTGTTATAACAAAAAATTGTTTGCATTTTTATTTATAAAAGGCCCGACCAAAATCCTCAGCACCAGGCCCATGATGTTCTTAATCTGGCCCTGAGAGAGGCCCAACATGAAGAGGGGGGGCAATCACGTGTTCTAGGAGCATAAATTACACATCTAACTTGTTGACTACCTAGTACACTTTTGAAGGCCCTGGAGCACCAGGACAATGACACGTGGCACTGATGACAGGTGGCACTGATGACACGTGACACTGATGTGGCACTGATGACAGATGGTACTAATATGTGGCACTGATATCACATGGCACTGAGAGATGGCACTAATACGTGGCACTGATGAGAGACGCACTAATACGTGTCACTGATGACACGTGACCCTGATGACAGATGGCACTGATACGTGGCATTGATGACAGGTGACACTGATAACAGATGGCACGTGACACTGACAGGTGGCACTGATGACAGATGGCACTAATACGTGACACTGATGACAGATGGCACTAATATGTGGCACTGATGACACGTGACACTGATACGGCACTGATGACAGATGGCACTGATGACAGATGGCACTATGTGGCACTGATGACATGTGGCACTATGTGGCACTGATGACAGGTGGCACTGGATGACAGGTGGCACTGACAGATGGCACCGATGACAGATGGCACTGGGGACATTTGGCACTGGCAGACGGCATTGGGGACATTTAGCACTGGCAGATGGCATTGGGGACATTTGGCACTGGCAGATGGCATTGGGGACATTTGGCACTGGCAGATGGCATTGGGGACATTTAGCACTGGCAGATGGCATTGGGGACATTTGGCACTGGCAGATGGCATTCGGGACATTTGGCACTGGCATATGGCATTGGGGATAGAGAGCAGTGGGCACAGATGGCACATTTATTTCAGTTTTATTTTTTTATTTTTTACTTCTTTTTACTTTACATCTCCCCCTCCTCACACGCTGTCTCTGTGTGAGGAGGAGGAGCGGAGCTGAGAGATGATCTCATATGTTTACATATGAGATCATCTCCCATTGGACACGCCGATCGCGCTGTAAACGGCCGCTGTGATTGGCCATTTACAGCGATCTGTGATTGGCTGTGTCCGAGGGACACGGCCAACACAGAATTTCCCTGCTGCGCGCTCGTGAGCGCGCACAGGGAACGAGGAAAGGGGAGGCCGTCATATGACGGCCTCCCGGGAATTGACATCCGCGCCGAGGCCGTCATTCGGCTATGGCCGGATGTCAAGTGATTAAAGTGATACTAAAGTATTAGTTTCAGTAAAAAGTGTAACTGTAGTATATTTATCTTAACACATATCAAAAACATTCTTCATCAGTGATTCATCATCATGAATTCAAATAAAGTGCATATTTAGTGAACTGCAATATTATAAAGAAAATAATCCTTCTTAACCGTTTCCCAACCGCCTCACGCCAATATACGTCGGCAGAATGGCACGGCTAGGCAAAACCACGTACAGGTACTTGGCCCTTTAAAAGCCTAGCCGTGGGTCGCGCACGCGCGCCGCCGGCGGCGCACTCGCGACCCTGTCAGGAGCTCCGTGACCACGGCCGCGGGACCAGCGGACCCGATCGCCGCTGGTGTCCCACGATCGGGTCACAGAGCTGAAGAACGGGGAGAGGTCTGTGTAAACAAACCTCTCCCCGCGCTTTCTACTCTGCCTGTCATTGATCGGCTGTTCCCCATCGGGAAAGCCGATCAATGACGTCAGACGTCAGCCCCGCCCCCTAGTGGTTAACTCTTTCACTGCCAGTGTCATTTATACAGGTATCAATGCAGAGTATGTGTATGTGTCCTTTTTTTCACACAAATACAGCTTTCTTTTGGTGGTATTTGATCACTGCTGGGTTTTTTATTTTTTGCGCTATAAATCAAAAAATACAGAAAATTCGTTAAAAAAAAAAAAAAAAAAAATTCTTTGTTTTTATTAAAAATTATTGCAGAGTATTGGCAAGTATTGGCAGAGTATTGGCGAGTATTGGCAGAGTATTAGTGTTGCACAGTATTGTTAGAGTATTGCACAGTGGTTGCAGAGCATTGCACAGTGGTGGCGGAGCGTTGCACAGTGGTGGCGGAGCGTTGCACAGTGGTGGCGGAGCGTTGCACAGTGGTTGCAGAGCGTTGCACAGTGGTTGCAGAGCGTTGCACAGTGGGGGCAGAGCGTTGCACAGTGGTGGCAGAGCGTTGCACAGTGGTGGCAGAGCGTTGCACAGTGGGGGCAGAGCGTTGCACAGTGGGGGGCAGAGCGTTGCACAGTGGGGGCAGAGCGTTGCACAGTGGTGGCAGAGCGTTGCACAGTGGTGGCAGAGCGTTGCACAGTGGTGGCAGAGTAGGCAGAGTATTGCACAGCGGTGGCAGAGCATTGCACAGTGGTGGCAGAGTAGGCAGAGCATTGCACAGTGGTGGCAGAGCATTGCACAGTGGTGGCAGAGTAGGCAGAGTATTGCACAGCGGTGGCAGAGCATTGCACAGTGGTGGCAGAGTAGGCAGAGTATTGCACAGCGGTGGCAGTGTATTGACCAGCGCTGTGGGCACTACACATCCAGCCCACAGCGCTGGTCCCGTCTCCCCCCCCCCTCTCCGCTTCTCCCTTCTCTGTACCGATCGGTACAGAGAGGGGAGGGAGGAACCGGCGTCATGACGTGACGCCGGTTTGTGTACATGTGATCGCTCCGTCATTTGACGGAGCAATCACGTGGTAAACGGCCGCTATCAGCGGCTGTTTACCGTGATCCGTGATGCGCCGGGTCCTCGGGACCCGGCGGTCACGGATGTTCCCGAGTGCGCGCCCCAGGGGGCGCGCGGGAGCAAGTTTCTGAGAGGACGTCCGTAGGACGTCCACTCAGGGAAACCCGACCGCGCTGTAGACGTCTTTCGACTATAGCGTGGTCGGCATTTGTGGTTAATCAAGAAAAAAAATAAACCATGTGTTTAACAAAAAACTGTCCCAATTATCCTCTGCAAAAGATGGATATCCGAATCCCACGTGCACAAATCCACATCCATGATAGGAAAACTTTCACCAATTCGTGAAACACCACCACCTTCTAAAATGGACCTTCACCAGAAAAAAGGTAAAAAGACGCCTTTGGTTTATGTTGGGTTAACCACTCCACTCATATAAGCATGCATGAAGATTTCCAAATTGAATGCCAGTAATCACTCCTTGCATCTCCACATTAATCTCAGGATCTCATAAAAAGCAAACAGCCATCATTGCACAACATATTATAATTTCATTAAAATAAGTATAGGGAGTTTTCACTCACAAGTGTGGTGCCTATAGACCGGCACTAAGTCTTTCCAGCAATGCTCTTAGGGCCAGCAAGCGCCGTTGTGTGTCCCAGGATCGGCGTGCGATCCAAGCCTCGATTTGGTGTGGGTTGGGGCAGGAAGTGACGTCAGCGTTACCCAGAAGCCAATCATGCAACGCATGAAACGCGTAGAGGCTTCTGGGTAATGCCGACGTCACTTCCTTTATATTTTTTTATAATATTGCAATTCACTAAATATGCACTTTATTTGAATTCATGATGATGAGTCACTGATAAAGATTGTTTATGATATGTGGTAAGATAAATATACTATTTAGGGTCAGCGCAGTTACACCATTTACTGTAACATTGCTTACCCCCACATTATTGTTGGGGATCTATAACTATAAAATAATTTGAATTAAAAGGTAAAAAGCTACAAAAAAATTATAGATATATATATTTTTGCGCTGGTGACATATTTTTTTACATTTAAAGTATTAGTTTGTTTTGGTTAAAAATAACAAACATGTTATACTTACCTGCTCTGTGCAGTGATCCTCCTCTTCTCTGGTCCCTCGTCGGCACTCCCTGACCCTCCCTTCTGCCCCCACAGCAAGCAGCTTGCTATGGGGGCACCCAAGCCAAGCAGTTGCTCTGTGTGTCTATTTAGACATAGAGCCGCAGCTTGCCCCCCCCCACTCCCCCCCCCCACATTGTCTCACTGACTTTGATTGACAGCGAGAGCCAATGGTGCTACTGTGTGTCTCGGGCAATCGGGAGGGAGAGTCCTGGACAGCCGAGTCTCTCGTGCAACATCGCTGGATCGAGATTGGGTAAGTATTAGGGGGGATGCTGCACATAGAAGGTTTTTTATCTTAATGCACAGAATGCATTAAGAATAAAAAAAAACTTCTGCCTTTAGAACCACTTTAAACTAGAATTTATCAGGACATTATGTGTCATATTAAAAAGCAGTAGAGTTAAAAAGAAAAGGAGCCACTTAGCTGATTGTCAGAGAGTTTCGTGTTTTTATTTTTTCGGCATCACAAAAATGGAGTGATGGAAAATATTGTCACTTTAGCAGCAGAACAAGTGAACAGATGTTTTATCACGGTTATTGTATTCGAGATGTGCAAAGAGAGATCCCACAAACACTTGTAGGTATAAGATTTAATTAAGCAATGACAGATACAAATAATCAGACCAGACGCATTCATGATGTAGCTCTGGAGGCAAGACTGAATATTCCAAGTTATATCTGTAGTAATAGGACTTGTGTGTAAGGAAATGGTCAACCCCCACTGCAAGTAACGTGTTCTTTTAACCACTTAAGCCCCAGACCAATTTGCAGCCAAAGGACCAGGCCCCTTTTTGCGATTCGGCACTGCGTCGCTTTAACTGACAATTGCGCGGTCGTGCGACGTGGCTCAAAAAAAATTGGCGGCTTTTTTTTCCCACAAATAGAGCTTTCTTTTGGGGGTATTTGATCGCCCCTTCGGTTTTTATTTTTTGCGCTATAAACAAAAATAGAGCGAAAATTTAAAAGAAAATGCAATATTTTTTACTTTTTGCTATAATAAATATCCCCAAAAAATATATAACAAAAAAATGTTTTCCTCAGTTTAGGCCGATACGTATTCTTCTACATATTTTTGGTAAAAAAAATCGCAATTAGCGATTATTGATTGGTTTGCGCAAAAGTTATAGCGTTTACAAAATTGGGGATAGTTTTATAGCATTTTTATTAATATTTTTTTTTTTTTACTAGTAATGGCGGCGATCAGCGATTTTTATTGTGACTGCGACATTATGGCGGACACATCGGACATTTTTGACACATTTTTGGGACCAGTGTCATTTATACAGAAATCAGTGCTATTTAAATGCACTGATTCCTATGTAAATGACACTGGCAGTGAAGGAGTTAACCACTAGGGGGCGGGAGGGGTTAAGTCTGTGTGTGTTTTTTTTACAGTAGGGGGGCGTGGCTTTACGTCTGACGTCACTGATTGGCTTTCCCGATGACAGGGAACAGCCGATCAGTGACAGGCAGTGTAGGAAGCATGGGGAGAGGTTTATTTACACAGACCTCTCCGCGTTCTTCAGCTCTGTGTTCCGATCGCGGGACACCAGCGGTGATCGGGTCCGCTGGTCCCGCGGCCGCGGTCACAGAGCTCAGGACCAGGTCACGAGCGCGCCGCCAGTGGCGCGCACGCGACCCATGGTTGGGCTCTTAAAGGGCCACGTGATTGTGCCCAGCCGTGCCATTCTGCCAACGTATATCGGCGTGAGGCGGTTCTTAAGTTGTTAAGGACTTGGTCAGTTTGTAATTACATTCCTTCTGTATGAAGTCAGATAAGGTATCTAGGCATTGGAGGCTTTATTAGAAATTGTGACTTTAATAAGAAAATATGACATTTCCCCATCGACAGATGGGATATTTAAAATATTTCTGCAACCAAACACAATGATAACAGAATGCACCTCTGGCACTGACCCTGTGCTCACCAACCTTCCACTGTCACCTGTAGACACAGAAGCAAGCAGAGGAAGTCTTCTACTACTCGCTTCCTCTGCTTTCATGTGTGTTTACAAGTGACAGCATGCTGCTCTCGACAGGTCGATAATAGAATCCTCCTTGCATTTTATGGCATCAGAGGAGGGAGGGGGTTTACACAGTGACACCAGGTCCTGTCCTGACTAGATCTCCAACTCCATTTGCAGAAATGGAGCCCCAGACTTGCAAGAATTCTCCACCATGCATCACTGATGCCTGCAGACACTCATTATTGTACCACTCTCCAAATTTTGATGCATCAGGCCATTTTTCTGCACCCCAATTCCTATGTTTTCGTACAAAGGTGAGTCGCTTAGCCTTGTTTCCAAATCAGAGGTATGGCCTTTTGCCCACAACTCTTCCATGAAGACCACTTCAGGCCAGAGATCTCCGAACAGTAGATGAGTATACCTGAGTCCCACTGGTTTCCACCAGTTCTGTGCTGATGGCACTGCTGGACATCTTCAGAATAGGCATGATATGTCTTTCTTTCACTTTATATTTATTTAAGAAAAATTGAAAACAATATTGATACACAGCATACAGTTTGACACAGAACTTAAATCCACAGTTTTGTCCTGTTTTCCCAAAGGAAAAGAGCAATAAACAGCATCCAATACCCCGGTCTCTCACAAAACTAGTTACAATTGAAAGTGTTCGATGCAGCCAGTAAAGGTGAAACTGGGCAAACCCACTGACATTTAAGTCAAAATACTTATACAAAATACTTAGTTGTTGAAGAAATCGTTCATAGGAATCATTAAGAATCACAGCCAGCTTTTCATTTATCAGTGTACCTTGTACCATATTTTTGACCACATCAAAGCTAAGCACTGGGGTTTTCCATGCTCTTGCTATAGTTTGTTTAGTAGCTGAGGTCGGGAAACTCCTTGTCCAGCTCCCCGGGCCCCTCGTATGTGTAAGTTACCCTGTGTCTATTAGAGGCACAGTGTGACCTGAGAAGCCCAGTCTGGTCTGCCCCAACCAGACTCCCAGTACAACCACATTGGATTCAGCATTTTGTTTTACCCCTGTTATCCTGGGTCTTATATGTGTGGTTTGTGTTGAAAGTTGGAGAGGCTTCTTCACTTGGGACAGTAATATTTATGAACAGTATCCCTCAAGTAATATATGAAGATAAATAATTCCACCTTTCAGACTGCTAGAATATTGTAGGAGTGTCTCATAGACCATTGCTAGATAGTTTTAGGTGGGGTTTGTTAAGTGTTTATTGTCAAGTGGCTGTATCCCATTGTTCTGTTGTTTCTGTCTGCCTTGGGAGCAAACTATTATGGGATGTATATGTTTATGTGGATTAGCTTCCAGGTTAATGAAATAACTGTCAGCTATTAGTTGCTGGAGGGGGGGGGGGGGTTCTCCAACAGCCCTTCCTGCTGATAAGACTGTCTACTGTTAAAAAGTTTGAATGTACCTTTGTCTCTTATTACTGAATGTAGTTTACCCGCCCTGTGTCATTATGCAATTAAGGGGGATTGTACCCGAGTGTATATATCTTTGTGCCTGTGTTTCAATAAACAGTCTTATGTTTCTTACCACCCTACACTGAGTTATGGCTAGTGACTGGGTGGGCTAAGGGATCTTGGATCTTGCTGGTACTAGGCAAGGGAAGCTTATACGGTGGACAAACTCCTCTTGAGTACGAGGTCTGTAGCCATAAAGATATCTGTAACTAGTGTACGCTCCTGACATGTTATGTTTGGGATTGGTTAGTGAAGGAGTGCTTCCCATTGGGTTTTTCTGCAAATTAAGGAATTGGCAGAGTAATGGCGAGTATTGGCAGAGTATTGCACAGTGTTGGCAGAGTATTGCACAGTGTTGGCAGGGTATTGCACAGTGTTGGCAGAGTATTGCACAGTGTTGGCAGAGTATTGCAGTGTTGACAGAGTATTGCACAGTGTTGCACTGTCACTGAGTAGAGCTGTGCGCACTACACATCCAGCCCACAGCGCTGCTGCCATCTCTGCCCCTCTCCGCTTCTCCCCTCTCAGTGTACCGATCAGTACAGAGAGGGGAGGGAGGAACCAGCGGCATGACGTGACGCCGGTTTGTTTACTTGTGATCGCATGGAGCGATCCCGTGGTGAGCGGCCGCTATCAGCGGCCGTTTACCGTGATCCGTGATGCGCCAGGTCCTCTGGACCCGGCGGTCACGGATGTTCCCGAGTGCACGCCCCAGGGGGCACACGGGAGCAAGATTCTGGGAGGACGTCCCACGGACGTCCACCCAGACTAAGCCGACCGCGCTGTAGCCGTCTTTCGGCTATGGCTCGGTCGGCATGTGGTTATATATATATTTTTGAAAGCATTCTTACGTTACAGCATTTTTTATACCTGCCTAAAACTTTTGCACAGTACTGTGTGTGTGTACACATATATATATACTGTGTGTGTATATATATATATATATATATATATACAAAACATATACACATATATAGAAACATATACACACACACAGTGAAATGTGCCTGTAAAATATCAGCTGAGGGAGGAGGGAGTTCTTAGCAGTCTGCCTTCACCTGTAAGTATGAGATTACAATCACTTTTCAGTCTGTGGTTTTGAATGGCGCAGTATGCAGCTGCATTCCCATGGCACCGCATCCAGAGGTGAAAATTCATTCAGCCAGAAAATAAAGGAAACCAGCAGAAAAACAGGGTCAGACTGAGGCATCCTGGAATTATCTGACTCTCTGCACACATGATTTCTACAGGGACTCAACACAGCTTGGCTGCAGCTCACATCTCTATTAGCAGCTGAAGAATGCCGCCTACCTGGCAGACATAAAAGATTATGAACGTGACAATGGGTTGTTTGTGTTAAGGTGGTCATAGATGGGCAAATGTCTCACTGAGAATGATGGGCAGTGACTTGTGTAATTGGTATATGTAATCTATGCAAATTTTTGACTAGGAATAGTTTTCTGATGCATCAATCTTCATGTGTTGCAGTTTTAATAGGGGACACATTATTGTGGGTCATTTTAAAGATGACTAAACATCAAAAGACATCTAGCCTAATAGTCCTTATCAGCCCTTATTTAGCCTGTCTGATCTGGGGGTGCAGTAAAACAAAAAAGTTGGGGGTCAACACACTTTTGTTTCATCTTCTCCAGTTCTCCCCGTTGGCAACCTTTAAAGGTATGCAAAATCACATGGCACCCTAGTCTCAAATTGTACCTATTGGGCTAAATAAAGGACACGGACATCCACAATGGATGATGATGTCAACCCTTTACATCAGCATGCCCCCTTTACATCAAAGTCAGCCCCCTTTTACATCACACTCCCCTATTACATCAGAATCCCCTATCACATCAGTGCCACCATCACATTGGAATACCCCCATTAAATCAGAGACCCCCATCACATCTGATTTAGACCCCAACACATCAGGATTCCACCCTTCATGTCAGAGTCAGCACCCATCCCAACAGACTATTTAGTCCACCTTTCACAAATAAAGTCCTACCTTCAAATTCTCACCATGGTTGCAGCATCATGACAGGGGTGGGAGGTGGTACAGGTCTAGATGGAAGCAAGACTGCTGTTCCCTTCTAAATCCCCACCCTGGATCAACATAATTTGTTTCCATGCTGCAGGCAGCCCCTGCCGCAAGCACCATAGCAACAATTGACACCATGTATCCTGGTCCACCTTCCCGATACACCATGGAAACGAATGCTGCAGTGCAAAGGAGAGAGGCAGAGCACTGTGCATTACAACTTGGCATCAACAAGGCTGCACATGCCCCCTGGCCCCTCCACTTATAATACTCATATCAATGATCCAGCCCTGTTCCTTATGGCCTAGAGCAGAGGTGTACCAAGTATATTTGGCTCCCATAGCAGATCGTTTATTAACACCCTCCTCTGTGCAACAAAATAATTTTCAGTAATAATCATGAAATTCAATAATAACAGAAAGAAAAACAGACAATGCAGCAGTCAAGCGTACGTATTGTAAAGCACAGGCTACATTGTTGATCAATGTATTGTCCCCTCACATTTGTGGTCAATGGTCAAATACCCTCTTAGTTTTCATTTGGTGGGTTGGAATCGGATGTTGAAAGTTGTGCACAATATAAGAAAATCAAACGATTGTTCCTTATTTGGAATTTTTCGATTCTCTCATAGTGTGTACCCCACTTTACATTGGTGACCAGTGCAGTACCTTCATATATTAGTGGACAGTGGTAAAATGCTTATTTACAGCGACGATCAGTGATGAAGTGGCCACTTATGTTGGTGGTTCACTTGAGAATTTTTTTACTACCGTAATTTATAATCCCATACAAGTACCTAAACACTACCTGTCAAAGAGCCCCCTTAGGTGATGCTTCTTGGCCGGCATCGTCTGTGTCTGCCACTCTTCCATCCATTCTTATTTGTTGCTATAGGGTACCACACTGTTGCTCATCGAAAAGTCTGACTCACAACCTTTTATTTGTTTTCACAGCTTGTTCAGTTCCCCAACCACACCTTACATTATAACGACATGTTCTGCTAAGATTGTAAAAGGATTAGAATGTGTGTATCCTATACTTGACATTTATTACCCAAGGGAGGGGTGACTGCTTACAGAGATTTGACCTATCATCTCTCATCAAGTACATCTGTTGTAACAGTTTGAATGTCTATTGTGATGAAAGGAAGCCACAAACCTAGTCTAAAGCTTTTGAAGGTGAAGTCTGTAAATCCATGTATGTTAACATTAAAGTCCTTAACTAGAAAAAAAAATAGGTATATTTATACCAGAACCCACCCCCAATACCCCCTAGCAGATACTGCCTGTTGTCATACCCTCACTCCACAGTCCATACTCCTCTCCTGGATAACCCATGCTCCTGCAAATACAGCCCACTGTGACACCCTCCTTACTCCTCTCCTGCACAGACTGCCTGCTGTTACACTCTCCATACTCCTCTCCTGCAAATACTGCCCACTGTGACACCCTCCTTACTCCTCTCCTGCACAGACTGCCTGCCGTTACACCCTCCTTACTCCTCTCGTGCAAATACTGCCCACTGTGACACCCTCCATACTTCTCTCCTGCACACACTGCCTGCTGTCACACCCTCCATACTCCTCTCCTGCACACACTGCCCACTGTGACACCCTCCATACTCCTCTCCTGCACACACTACCTGTTGTCACACCCTCCATACTCCTCTCCTGCACACACTGCCCACTGTGACACCCTCCTTACTCCTCTCCTGCACACACTGCCTGCTGTCACACCCTCCATACTCCTCTTGTGCAAATACTGCCCACTGTGACACCCTCCATACTCATCTCCTGCACACACTGCTTGCTGTCACACCCTCCATACTCCTGTTCTGCACAAAGTGCCTGTTGTTACACCTTCCATACTCTTCTTCTAGACAAACTGCCCAATGTCAATATAAGACACTTCTTTAGGTTGTTATATCCCCCGACCTCTAAAATAGTCACTTTTGCTAGCTAATTGAGCTGCTTTGAACAGTTATATGGACAATGCAATTGCATTTGTGTATATAGCCTATGCTCTTCACAAGTTCATTGTTTGTTTTTCTTTTTTTGTTTTTTTTTATGCTGCCACCCTGTGGCCATTGTTTATACTACATGTAATGTCTATAATTCATCCGCCTTTTGTGTAATTTCTTCTTATTCATTTGTGAGCTCCTTTACTGTCCCGATAAGGCACACATTGAGGTTGGGAAAAGCAAATATTGCCTTTGACTGCCTGAAACAATTAAATATCAATATAAATATAAAGATATATGTGGATGCTCTGGTGAGTTCAGCTGTGTAATGAAGATTGTCTGCAGTGATTGTCTCGGCTATATTCAGGCCAGCCATAGCGGTCTCAGGAAGCATAATCAATTACAAGAATTGGAGTCAGAATATTCATGACTGTACAGCTGTATTTATTTGTGTCTTTTGTAAACACCTTTAAATTAGATTTAAATAAAAAAAAAAAAAAAAAAGAAGAAAATAAACTTCTTCTGGTGTAAGATGGAGTTATCTGAAAACGACATATAGGAGTGATCAGCAGATCCAAAGATACAGGCAGGTGACTGTATAATAATAGGATATTTTACTTATCATACATAAAGGGGCAAAGGATAAAGTAATTAATCTACATTGGGTTATGCCGGTTTCCCCCAGGAGATTGGATACTGGCAAAGAAATCTTTAAGGACAGCCTAGTGTAACCCCTCCCACTCCCACCATGCTTCAGTTTTTTTAGCAAATCAATAGTAGGAGTGGGTCAGAAGAGCTCACAGGAGTGACCTGTTTCCCTTTAATGTACTTAAATAGATTTCTCTGTAAGTCCAAAATCCTATTTTCTTAACTGTATATTAAGGGACACAGAATAATGGGATTTAGGTAGATTGGAAAGTCCAAAAGCAGTCCAACTGAGGAGTGAGCAATACAGTAAACAAAGCGTTAACATGCCCATAAAAAAGGGAGGTAACAGAGAGGGCTCAACAGAGTCACCTGAAGAAGCCGGCCTAAATATCCACCTTGTAAAACCTAAAGCCAATTTAGTGGAGCATGCTTTTATGTGGAAAGATGGAACTTTGTCCTTAAGGCCCCTTTCACACATGCGGACCGTATGTCCATATTTCATCCATTCGTTTTTGGATGAAATACGGACATACATGCATGCCTATGGGATAGCGGGTGTCAGCGGATGAGCATCCGCTGACACCCGATATTGTCCGACTCCGCTATGGTCCGATTCTGCAGACGGAGGAAAACCCTATTTTTCCATCCGTCTGCTGAGCGGATCGGATGAACACGGACAGACGGTCTGTGTTCATCCGATCCTCCATAGAGGAGAGCGGAGATCTGACAGGGCGGTCCCTGCACAGCGTGCAGGGACCGCCCTGTCATCCGCCGGCTCAACGGGGATCAGCGGAGCGATCCCCGCTGAGCAGCGGATGTTCACAGGCCGATCATTACGGATTCGGCCCGTGTGAAAGGACCCTTAGTCTACAGGCCTAAGTAATGAGCTGCTGAATCCAGCTGGCAACAGTGGAATAAGAAGCAGGCCCAATGCATACACACACCCACACAAGTTGAACTACGTAACTATAAGGCTGTCCCCTGCTGGGTCCTTCAGGAATGACAAATAGAGAGTCAAATTGTCTAAAGGAAGCTGAGACATAGACTCTAATAGCATGTACAATACAAGGAAATCTTTGTATGTTGTGGGGCAGGACAAAAAGAAGGGAGAACAATGCCCTGGTTAAGCTGAAAGAAAGAAACCACCTTGGGAACAAATGATGCTGATGATAAATCTTTAGGGATGAGGTTCCACAGGAGAGATTTACTCTGGCCCTGGACCTGTAAGCATGCTGTGGCTAACTGACTTGCATAAACAGGTGTCTAGGAAAGCACCACAGCAGAACCCAGTGCCCATAGGACACATTACAGGCCATCCCCACTTTTTACACTCAGGGGGTCCGGGTATGTTTTTTGTGGTAATGCCTAGTTTCAGTTGATCCAGACTGCTGCAAATGTAGGAGCTTGCTAAAAGAAAAGGAATCTTGATAAAAAGTATATAAAAAATGTTTGCTTCTCTCAAAGAGAATATACCGTACCCATTCTCGTAGGACACTAGCCAAAAAACTCCCATGATGGGAGTGGGAGGGGTCATAATAAGCTGTCCTTACTCTGCTTCCTGAGCCTTATTAGTACCCTTTAAGTGTGACTGACCAGTAGGAACATGTTGGTGGTAGGATGCAGTGGAGCCAGTGTGTATATTTACAGAATAAAATTGAGGCATGCATAAGTCAGCTACCTATGTCTAGACTTTCTTGCTTTTTTTCACAGCAGGTAAACTCTGCTTAAGCAATTTTCATCATAGGCTCAGTTATTTGCCAAGCTTGTGGCTGGTTTACGTTAAAACAAGTTTATTAATTGAACTGTCTATCCTAGGGTCCGGTTAGTGAAATACTGCACAGTTTTTCTGCAATTACAGGACTTCCCACCCAACATTTGGAGGATTTGTTATGCCACCCTTGTCAGTGCACTGGTGTTTATATACTAAATGAGTAGGGCATGTTCACTTTGCAAAATTTATTTTCACTTAGCCTGGTAAAGGAGGTGAACAAACTTCGCTAAAATTACTCAATAATGCATGAATTCTTTTTTTTTTTTTTTTTTTTTTGTGTTTGCGTGACTGTATGACTGAAGTCAGCCTAGCCTGCCTTAGTGCAGTTTCCTAAACTATGGGTCAGACTCAAACTGGCTGCAAAATGTGTTTTGGGATGAAGTGCCACTGCAGCAACTCTATTTTATTTTTTTTATTTGCCAGCTGCCTTGGTTGTGTCAGCCATATTACTTGTGGGCAGTGCTGCACTCTGGAGTGCAGGCCTGTACCAACCAGCTCTCCAATAGCTGCATGTATTCGAGCAGGCAAGAACAGGAGTCCTATAATTTTACACTTCTGTTCCTGCTCAGCACATGCCCACACCATTCTGCTCACGCCCCGCCAGTATCTTCATCTTCTGTGAATCACTATTACTGTGAGGAAAGGGTTGGGGTTTGATGGTTGCTTACAAGGTGCTGAATGAATGAATGAATGATTTGTATAGCGCTACAAATGCGAACTGAATCGCCTCAAGGCGCTTGGTCTGTCCTGTGTTGTCCTGCTTATTAGAAGAGGTGGGTCTTGAGTTTTTTTCTGAAGGCCCGATGGTTTTCTTCCATGCGGATGTTGGTGGGTAGAGCGTTCCATAGCCGAGGTCCTTGGACTGCGAATCTTCGTTCTCCCTTAGATTTGTAGCGGGCTTTGGGGATGCTGCCATGTTGAATTGTTTGCTAGTGTAAGATTCCCTTTTTACAACTTACAAACATTATAGCAAAGCAGCCCCCTCGGGGGGGGGGGGGGTTCCTTTTTTCTTTTTATGGTCTTTGAGGATGTGGACACATGCAGGGATCTTCATGCCTTTAAAATTCTGGTGAGCAGTGGTGGAGGGGTGCAGGGGATTCAGAGATGAGCAGTGGTTGAAGAGGGGTGAAAATATCAGCCATGGTGGAAGAGTGCTGCAGGGTGCAAGGAGTGACAACATTTTTCTTTGGGTTCTCATAATAAAAAGTTTAAGAACCTCCTGGCCTACTGAATGAGGTGAAGATAAACTGAATGCATCATGTGAGAGCAAAAATCCTCTTAGAAAACAAAAAAAGGTTGCACATGCTTGGATATTGCTTGCAAAGTGATTTTTCATTTGGATCACACTTTATTTACTAAGAAATGCTCTACTTCTTTTCAACTCTACTGATCAAATCAGATTTCAAGATTTTGAATTATGTATGTAAATCCTAACAATGAATGTCTCTTATTTGCTACCGTTTAGTCATTTGAATTCAATCATTTCAATATTTCATTCAAAACATTTTGGTATATCTGTTCAATAGGTCAAAAAAAAAATAGTTGATGCTGCCAGAAATCCAGAGTTGTCTGTGCGCGTTTGTGTTATCTCAAGGAGTCCAGTTAGGCCTTCCAGTGAACTACAGAACTCCTACCTATGGTATGGACCAACAGGTATTTTTCAGTAATTGCAATGTCTTTAAAGGGATTAACCATGGAAAAATGTGAATGTATTGTGGGGATGTACCACTTTTGTTTTTTGCCCTGGCACACTTTAAAATATCTCACTCCAAGCTAGCAAGGTGCAAGTATGGACACCCATCCCTTCACACAAGTGCCTTGTCAGTTCCTTTGCTAAGGTGAATATTTTACTTTGAAATTACATACATATAAAACACAGATGTTTTATCCAGTTAGTGCAAATTTGGGCTTTCTGCCAATAAGCGTATTGTAGAATTATATAATGTATAAGTATCTGGCTAAATCTTGAATCCATAGATGTCTATGGGGATTCTTACAATTGCAGCAGCATATGAGGTATGCACAGTGTAAGGTAACCTGTA
Source organism: Lithobates sylvaticus (assembly GCA_028564925.1). Lineage (NCBI taxonomy): Eukaryota > Metazoa > Chordata > Amphibia > Anura > Ranidae > Lithobates > Lithobates sylvaticus. The sequence continues at coordinate 459,553,235 of CM053028.1, forward strand.
AATTATCATCATAACCCTTAACATCTTAAAAGAAAATAGAATTACATCCCACTTCAAATTTTTCCAAACACTAAAAAGATAGGGATATTAGAGCATTATAGCAAAAACAATTAAAAAGTAACATTTGGTTTATTCACCTTTATTTACCTTAAATTATGCAGGTAATGGCTTGAACAGGAATTATTCTTAGGTCTTGAGCATAAAGTATATGTTTCCTGCAGCTATTGTACTCGTTAATGTTCAGTGATTGTCCTCCAGATTGCTGTTACTGTGGAACAAAAGAGTTTAGCAAATGCTCTACTGGTTTTCCATGAAGGCCCATTTCTGGACAGGGCATAACCATGTTTGGCACACATTCATAAAGCTGGAAATCAAATTAGAGGTATCTTCTGAAAAAAAAATACATTTATTTTGCTGGGATGCTTTAAAGCAGAACTACACTGCATCTGAGCACTACAAACCAAAAATGCTATTCACCGTATTTATCACGCACTGGCGTATAACACGCGCCCCAAGTTTAGGAGGGAATTTTAAGGAAAATAACTTTTAGGAGGGAAGTTTAAGAAAAAAAAAAAAAAAAACTTACATGCAGCCTTATCAGTGTCCATCTGCAGCCTTGTCCATCATTGCAGAATGATCAGTGTCCATTTGCAGCCTTGCCCAGCGCCATTTGCAGCCTTGCCCAGCGCCATTTGCAGCCTTGCCCAGTGTTATTTGCGGCATGTAAATAGCCTTGCCCAGCGCCGTTTGCGACACGATTAAATTTCCCACCGCCGAGATAGAGCCTGTGTACTCGGCTGTACTCATCTCGGCTCGTCTAACAGTCCCGCCCAGTCTTGGCGGGACTGCGAGCGGAGCCAAGCCAAGTACACAGTACAGTCGGCTCTGTCTTTTTCGGCAGCGCTAGCTCCAGAGACAGCAGGGAGGCGGGGTGGCGGGACTGCGAGTGGAGCCGAGCACTCGGCTCAGTCTTTTTCGGCGGTGCTTTGTATTTGTCGGAGGCGCTCTGTATTTTTCGGTGGCGCTCTGTATTTTCGGCTCACAGACAGTGGGGATCGGCGTATAGCACGCACCCAGAATTTTCCCACGATTTTAAGGGGGAAAAGGTGCGAGTTATACGTCGATAAATACGGTAATTCATTTATAATATTCAAAGCAAACTCCCCCATCCATCCATGTCTCCATGCTTTATCTTGCTGAGAAATCACTTTGAAAAAAACACCCCCTAGCATTTCTGGCCATGACCATCTTGAGTAGGGGCAGATGATTCATTTAGCATTTACTTCTTGGGGCCCATCTGCCCTTAGCTCAGACATGCAGGCAGGAGGGTTTGCTTAGCTGAGAAAACCCCTCCTGAAGACTCCTGTAATGCATGATATAATTTGCCTAGGCCAAAAACCAGGAAGTAACAGAAGAAATGTAAAAAATAAATAAAAATTCTTAAAAAGTCAACGTTGATTGAGAGAGTAAAGTTCCGATTTAACGTATAACTAGGCATTCGAACACCTGTCAGATTTTTATTGTTGTCTGTGCCCACGTTGGGGAGATTCGCCCCATTTGTCCTGTTTACTTTATACTAGAAAGTGGAATAAAATGTGTGTTGTCCCAAGAAAAGGACTAGAATGAATCTTCCAATGGGGACACTAGATCTGGTGAACCTAGTGACAACCAGGCATTCCCTTACTTTGGGGTCATATCCTTACTTCCTGTTTTGGCAAAGGGTCACAAAGTGAAGGGAAATCTCCCCAGTAGGGCACAGATGGCTAATAATAATAATAATTAAAAAAGAGGTCCCTTACTCTATCCAAAATTAAATAATATAAAACATTTGGCTGATAGATTTACTTTCTGATCAAGCTAAAGGGATATAGATGATGCTCCTTTAAAAGGGTTGTAAATGTTTTTTTTTTTCAAACAACTTGTTATACTTATCTCCTCTGTGCAAGGGTTTTGCACAAAGCGGCCCCGATTCTCCTCTTCTGGGGTCCCCCAGTGGCGCTCCTGGCTCCTCCTTTTCTTGAGTGCCCCTACGGAGAGCCACTGTTCATGGGGGCATTCGTGCGGGCGCACCCCCAAGTCCTGCTGCTGCGTCCATTGACACAGACAGAAGGACTTGGCTCCGCCCCCGACTCCTGTGTCACTGGATTTGATTGACAGCAGTGGGAGTCAATGGCTCCTGCTGCTATCAATCTATCAAATGAGGACCCGAAACAGCGGCTGGAGCTGCTGTGCTCGTCCCCGTCGCTGGAACGATCGGGTTCAGGTAAGTAAAAAGGGGGACTGCTGCGCTACAGAAGGTTTTTCACCTCCATGCATAGAATGCATGAAGGTGAAAAACCTTGAGGGTTTACAACCCCTTTAATTGTTACACCAAGATGACTGGTCAGGTGAAGATAATGAAGACCATACTTATCACTTCTGTAATCAGTTTAAAATGTATCTAAACACAAGAAAAGAAACAAATCCCAGATCTATGGAAATCTACTATCATACCACCTGTGAAACATTGGTTCCCAGAATAGATGAAATTAGGATAATGGAAAACATGACAGCCTCATTCCATGGTAGAGAGGAGGAATGTAGGGAAACCTGGCGGCCATGGACGACCTTTACTTGTTCACCTCAGTATGTTCATTGCTGTGCTGATTAGTCACCAAGTATTGAGATTTATATGGGTGGGTTTGGCTGGGCTGGGTGGTCTGGGGGGGGGGGGAAGGGGAGGGTGTTAGAGGCTGAGAAGTTATATTTATTTACTTGTTTTTTTTTTTCTTACCCCTCTCTCGTGACCTCCAGGGGATGGGGTCAGGGGAGAGGTTTCCTTTATTCTAAAGTAGAGAAGGGAAGGTATAATAAAGGAAAAATTTTAAGTAGTGATATGGTAGGAATGTAATACAGGTTAATAATTGTAGTAATATTTATTACTAGGCATACAGTGTGGCTTTATACTCCTAATTGTATGAATTTAATAGGTGATACCGCTGGTTTATTTGTTATTATTCTGAGGTCAAATGGTTAGATTTATTCCTGTTCATCTCTTTTTTTTGTTATTGTTTTATATTGTTCATATGCTTTGTTATAACTGAAAAAATATTGAATAAAGAATTATATATATATAAAAAAAAAAATTATATCTTACAACTCACTAGTCCTTGGATGTGGTTGCTGCATTAATTTTCTTTTTTTCAGTCTTTTTTTCCCCTTAATTTTTTTCTTAATTTTTAAAAAAGAGTAGCATTGTCACCCTTGGACGGGAAGTGTTTAGGACTAAATTAAAACTCCATAATATAGTGGTGGTAATCTCTGATCTACAGCGATTGCTAGGAACACAATGCTTTTTTTTGTTTTTGTTTTTTTGTTTTTTTAAGTATTCAGATCCCTTGAAACTTTCCACATTTTGTCATGTTACAACCAAAAACGTAAATGTATTTTATTGGGATTTTATGTGATAGACCAAAACAAAGTGGCACATAATTGTGAAGTGGAAGGAAAAATGATAAACGATTTTCAATTTTTTTTTTACAAATAAATATCTGAAAAGTAGACATGTGCATTTGTTTTCGTCCGAATGCATTTTCGTCCGAATTTCAGTTATTTTCGTTATCGTTTTAACAAACGATAACGAAAGTGCAGAATCCGAAAATCGAAAGATCCGACATAAACAAATGCTTTATTTTTGTTGTGACAACAGTTTGATATAGATAGGAGATTCGACGCTGACAATAACAATCTGTGTCCATTGAACCTGTGGTCGAATGTGCCTAACCTTAACTCTATTAGTCCAAGATTATTCTACATAGAGAGAAAATATTCGATGTAGAAAGGAAAGATTTGACGTAGAGAGGAAAGATTGCTGCTGGAATTGGGTGGAATTGCAGCTAAACTATACAGAGTCATACAGTTTAGCTGCTCCGTCGAATCTTCTTTGAACTTTCGACAGACACCATAAGCCTTCAATGAAAGATTCGACCTTAATTCATTTGGATTTTCGGACGAATGCAATTTTTAACGAAAAACAAAAATAAATAAAAACGAATTTCGGGAGTAACTAAATACATTTATTTTTCGGACGAAAACGAAATTCCAAAATGAAATATTTCAGTGTGCACATGTCTACTGAAAAGTATAGGGTGCATTTGTTTTCAGCCCCCTTTACTCTGATACCCCTAACTAAAATCTAGTGGAACCAATTGCCTTCAGAAGTCACCTAATTAGTAAATAGAGTCCACCTGTGTGTAATTTAATCTCAGTATACTATAAATACAGCCGTTTTGTGCCAAGGAACACACCAGACAAGTCAAGGGTAAAGATGTAGAGAAGTTTCAGCCCTGGTTCACATTGGTACGATTTAACCTGTCCAAAAGCATGTCAAATCGGTTGTGATTTACATTGACATCTGCACAGATGCCTCTGAAATCATGGCCGAAATCGGGACTGAAATCGTGCGAGTTCAGCGGAACTTGCACGGCTTCATTCCCGCAGCTCAGTGTGAACCTGGGCTAAAGCAGGGTTAGGTTATACGTTTTGAACATCTCATGGAGCACTGTTCAATCTATATTCTGAAAATGGAAAGAGTATGGCACAACTGCAAACCTACCAAGACATGGCCGTCCACCTAAACTGACAGACTGGGCAGGGAGAGCATTAATCAGAGAAGCAGCCAAGAGGCCCATGGTAACTCTGGAGGAGCTGCAGAGATCCACAGCTCAGGTGGGAGAATCTGTCCACCGGACAACTATTAGTCGTGCACTCCACAAATCTGGCCTTTATGGAAGAATGGCAAGACGAAAGCCATTGTTGAAAGAAAACCATAAGAAGTCCTGTTTGCAGTTTAAAAAGCAAGACACAGCAAACATGTGGAAAAAGGTGCTCTGGTCGGATGAGACCAAAATTTAACTTTTTGGCGTAAAAGAAAAACGCTATGTGTGTCAGAAAACTAACACTGCACATCACCCTGAACACACCCAATATCACTATTTCACACCTGTGGAATATGGTGGTGACAGCATCATGTTGTGGACATGCTTTTTTCCAGTAGGGACAGGGAAGCCAGTCAGAGTTTGAGAAGATGGATGGAGCCAAATACAGCGCAATCTTAGAGAAAAAAAAAAAAAACAACCTGTTAGTCTGCAAAAGACTTGAGACTGGGGCAGAGATTCATCTTCCAGCAGGACAACCACCCTAAACATACAGCCAGAGCTACAATGGAATGGTTTAGATCAAAGCATATTTATGTGTTAAAATGGCCCAGTCAAAGTCCAGACCTAAATCCAAATGAGAATCTGTGGCAAGACTTGAAAATTGCTGTTCACAGACGCTCTCTCTCTATCCAATCTGACAGAGCTTGAGCTATTTTGCAAAGAAGAATGGCCAAAAATGTCACTCTAGATGTGCAAAGCTGGTAGAGACATCCCAAAAAGACTTTCAGCTGTAATTGCAGCAAAAGGTGGTTCTACAAAGTATTGACTCAGGGGGGCTGAATACAAATGCACCCCACACTTGTAAAAAATAAAGCCATTTATAATTTTCCTTCCACTTCACAATTATGTGCCACTTTGTGTTGGTCTATAACAAAAAATCCCAATAAAATACATTTACGTTTTTGGTTGTAACATGACAAAACATGGAAAAAAAAATCAAGGGAGTATGCATACTTTTTCAAGGCACTGTAGCAATTATCAGTTTCTTGTGAAATCTCACAACAAAGTCCTCATTAAAACTGTATTCGATTTAGAAATCCTGCGCAATGAGGTTGACTATAAATAGCTATATAAAAATCTAAAGCCAGAATATGATAGGAGATCACCTCTAATGCCCCGTACACACAGTCGGAAATTCCGACCACAAAATCAGTCGGATTTTGTCCGACGGATTTAGTCCGACACTGGTGTTGCATACACACGGTCGGACAAAGTTGTCAGAAAATCCGATCATTCTGAACGTGGTGACGTTCGTTGCCTACGACGGGACTACGTAGAGGCTATTAGCCAAAAGGTTTGGTCTCCTAATTTGATCTGAGCATGCGTGGCACTTCTGTCGGAATTCTCTACACACGATCGGAAAAAGTCTGATCGGATTTTGTTGTCCGAAAATTTGAGAGCAGGATCTCAAATTTTTTCCGTCGGAAATTCTGACGGAAAAAGTCAGATGGAGCCCACACATGGTCGGATTTTCCGACAACATGGTCCGATAGGACATTTTCCGTTAGAAATTCCGACCGTGTGTACGGGGCATTAGACAGTTGTCACTGAAACAGGTGTCCCCATTAGAATATTTCTTCAATTTTTTTCCTGTCACTTTGTACTGATGATAGTGGTCAACAGCACAAACTGATGGTGAATCTACCAGGAAGGGACACAGTGAACAATAAAAACCTATAAACGAACAGCTCTGAGCTGTACTCTATACAGTGTGGTGACCAGTGCAATTGGATTGGGGCCCATAGTGAGAGGGCAATGGATGGCGCCGTGCGATACCACATTAGAACGGAAAGAAGTCACAAGTAATGATTTTGTTGCCTTGAGAAAAGGGATGCTGCAAGGTCCCAAAACATTGGTTGTATTTGTCCCAAGTGATGCATGAACAAAATAGTTTTTTACATCTACAAAGTGAGCCCTGGAAACTTCTTTCCTTCTTTAGCAATAAAAACCAGAGAGTTTTCAAAATGTTCCCTCTATTAGGAAAAGAGGCTTTTTGTAAAGTTCAAATAAAATGACCACCTGGATTCATGCCTATGCATTAGTGGAATGCACGTTAATGCCTTATTTTAATGACACCCTATTGAGCACTAAAGAAGCACATACGTGTTGCAATGCAGTCATGAACAGCCATGCACTGATTTGCTATAAAGGGCTGTTCTCCATTTCTGGGTCCGTTCTGATTTGTTGGCAAACAATTTATTGGAGTGTAGCAGAGCAGACATGTGTGAATCCAGCTTTGAAGTGCCTTCAGTCTGAAGTTCTGGAGGTCTCTAGGACTAATAAGTGCAAGGGCTTGTTTAGACTTTCAGCCAAGGGGCAGTAAAAGCAGTTTAACCACTTGACCAGCAGAAGGTTTTACCCCCTTCATGACCAGGGCATTTTTTTTGCCAATAAGCACTGTACCCAAATGTAATTTATAGATTTTTTTTTTTTCTTACACAAAATGAGCTTTCTTTTGGTGGCATTTTATAACCATTGGGTTTTCTATTATATAAATGAAAGACTGAACATTTTGAAAAGAAGAAAAAACAAACAATATTTTCTACTTATAAATTAAATCAAAGTTTGTCATAAATTTAGGCCAAAATGTATTCTTCTACATGTCTTTGGTAAAAATAATAATAAAAAAAATAATCCCAATTCATATATACATGTGTGTTTAAAAGTTAGTGTCTATAAATTATGGTATATATCCTGGAATTTACACATGATCAGTAATAACATTGTAAAATGTAACATAGATATAGATTAATATATATATATCATTACAATTTTTTTTTTTTTTTTAAAACACAAAAAGAGCTTTCTTTCGGTAGCATTTGATCACCGTTTGGGGTTTTCAATATATAAATGAAAAAAAAAAAAGTCTGAACATATTTGAATTGTTTGGAATATTCAAAGCATTTTGGACTTCACTTAGTACAACACATTCTGTGGTATAATTTCCATACCATTTGGACTGGTTCACTTTAATAATATTTTTTTTTTTTTTTTTTTTTTAGAATTCTTAGAATTTTTTTTTTTTTTCCACGGAGCCTCACTGACTAAGTTAATTGTTTCAGGTTTAAATGTACAGTTTCTATCACAAATAGCGCAGCTTCTCCGCCTTATATTGTTTTTTGTGTATATCCCACAATAAGCTGCTGCTTACTATCTATTCTTTTATCCAATCGCAGTTTTTTTCCCCTTTCATATTAACAGTGTACGTGTACTGCTTTTATTCACAGGATCTGGCTGTCTTTTTCTCCCTGAACTCTGAGTTGATTTCAGGGAGAAGAAACAACCAGATGTGTTTGGTTGTGTGTGTTTGTAAACACAGAACTCTGTGCTATATTTGGCTACCCCCAATCAGCAGGTATACAGCCAAAATCATTGGCTGTAACCTGCTGGCAAACTTGTGCCGAGTCCAATCACAGCAAAGATCAGCAGGAGGCGGTCACACTTGCGCCAGAAAACCAGGAAGTGCCTTGCAACGTATCAGTACATTGCTGTGCTGCCCGCTGGCAGTAAATGTACTGTTAGTGAGCAGCAAGTGGTTAACCAACCCCTGGCCATCCACCTAAACAAAGATTTGCAGCCTCTAAAGCCCCTTTCACACAAGCTCATCCGCTTGCTCAGCGAGGTGGGGGGGGGGGTCTCTGCTGACCCCTGCTGAGCAGGCGAATTACAAGTCAGTGTCCACTATGCAGAGCTGACACGGACAGTCCCACTCTCCTCTATGGGGAAATCTGATAGAAACGGACTGTCTGTTTCCATTGGATTCAAACCGCCGGATTGATAGGAAACAGGACCACCACCCGTCTGTTTTTGGCAGATAGGATCAGATCGTATGGTGGCGGACAGCCCATGTGAAAGGGGCCTAAGGATGGTACACATGGTGTGATGCTTTGCGGCTGCAACAAAAAACAGACCTCTTGTTGCATTCGGCAGGCCATTCCCATTAAGGTCAACAGGGCCATGCTACAACTGTGTGCAATGCATGCAGTTGTGGTTAGTTGGTTCAGCCTTTTTAGGGTTCAAAACAGGTGGTAAGGAAGCAATATATTGCCTCCCAGCCACCCTCTCAAAAGCAATGCACTGCAGATCGCTTTTAAGAGGGGCAGCAAGGGCTGCTGCACATGAAAACGAGCCCATGGTATACAGATTTTATTACACAGCATCAGCTACCAAGCTTTAAAATTATACTTTATTATTCAAATACAAAAGTAAACAGTTTCTAAAAAGTCAACCCCAAAAAAATAAAATAAAAAAAATAATAAAAAAATAAAACACAGCTCTGCATAAATCTTTAGTTTATTAAAGCAACATGACAAGTGTTGTTTTCACAGTGATATAAATGGCTTAAAATGTACTGTGTGCAACATTAGAAACAGTGGCAAGAGGGACCTGGAAAAGACATACAGCCAGAAGCAAGAGCATATGGTTCAATAAAATACCTCCTAACACAGACATCCAAAATTCAGAGATTGTTGTAATGGTCCATTATACAGATTTAAATACCCAAGTCATGCTCGTTTCATCGCTCCTGACTTATTACAATGAGCAAAACTTCTCACATTGCTTAGAGAAAACAACATAAAATATCATTAAATAGGGCCATGTTTCATTGCTCGATTTAAAAAAAAAAGGCTCTTAAATTAGCACAATTTCATCTCGATTCCAGACTGGCTGTGAAAAAAAAATATGATAAAACACATAATTACAGTTCCCAGAGAAGTTAAGTGCTTTACTTGCAATTCCTCTCTACACCACTAGGTGGGGATGTCCCCTTTAAACAGGACTAATCTCACTAGAGGATATCATTGCCATAGCTTAAGTTTCCCCCTATTCTAGAAACAGTGATATGTTTAATATACAGTTTGCATGCAAAAATAAAACCCTTCCAGTCATTAGCGGGCAGGACCATGATCACTAGTAATTTACTGATGACCGGATGCGATAATGCAGCAAGACTGTTGGGCCAATCAGACGAAGTTGTCATCACCACACATAATGTTGTTAAATTAGCTGATTTATTCGCCAACTGGTACATTAAAGTAAATTAGTGATAATTAACAGCGTGGATAAACTGGTCAGCCTTGTTTGAGGCAATCGGCCCATTTCCAGTTATGGGTGCCATATATGTCAAACAATTAGGCAGGCTAGACAACTAAATTATACACCATGTATACATCTGGAAAAATGGGAGCATCCAGCTTTGTAAATTTTTGAATAAATTATTATAGGGTCATGTATGACGCTAGTTTCCCGGCTGTCTCTGGTGTCAATACTTTGCTCATCAGAGTAGAAGCATGACGCAAGTGACGGTAAAGAGTGCCACAACAGCATACGTTAAAGAGTTCCCAAGGTAGCGACTCAATGACGTTAAAGAGTTCCCAAGGTAGCGACTCAATGACGTTAAAGAGTTCCCAAGGTAGCGACTCAAACTATTAAAGTGATTGTGAACAGATTTTTTTTTTAACAAAACAAGTTACTTATCTTCTCTGTCCAATGGTTTTTGACACAGCAGCCCCGACCCTCCGCGAGTCCCCTACCAGCACAGGAGTGCTCCTCCACCCTGCTGAGTGCTCCTATTAGTAAGCCTCTTGCTATGAGGGTACTCGTATGAGCTTGATCCCAAGCGGTGTCGTGTGTGTCCATTGACACGCACACAGTGTAGCTCAACCCCACCCCATCTTTGAGCTCATTGGCCGTGATTGACTGCCTCTCTGCAAAAAGGAGAGAGACGCTGCTCTCAGGCACAGCGCTGGATCTACATCAGGCTCAGGTTAGTATAAGTGAAGGTTGGGAGGGGGAGCTGCATACAGAAGTTTTTTTTACCCGAATACAGAAAATTTTAAGTAAAAAAAAAAAAGAAAAATCCTTCTGCCTTTAGAACCACTTTAAAGCCATTATATCAGCTGGACAGTCAGGCAACTGACATTTTCAGAAATCAGTAATGGCAACCTGCATATTCTCATAGTACAGGCTTTATCACCTCTGTTTGCCTCTTTCCTATGAGTACCTTCCACACATGCCTGGGTAGCAATGCACTCTGGGAACTGAATAATAGATGCAATGGGGATAAGGTCATTTTTCTTTCGGTCTCATTCACATCGGATTTTGATAGAGTGGCCAAATGCATATTTATTTTCTTGGGTCACTAGGGAGTAGTGAACTATTCAAAGCCCTGGTTAAATGCATGCAACACTGCATATAAAAACTGTACAATGAGAGCTGGGCTATTATAGACCATAGCATTATTCACATTTTACCATTTAGTTTCATTAAAGTGGAAATTCAGTAATTTTTTTTCAACTTTCCATCTATTGAATCTTCTGCCCTTGTTGTTTTAACTTTGGATAGTAAAACATTTTTTTCTGTCAGTAAATACCTTATACAGCCCACTTCCGGTTTCTTGTCTGGTCATTAGCCTAGGCTTATGACATCATACACAGCTCTCTCTCTCACTCTTGTGAGATTTTGCCAGGAAGGGAGGGGGGGGGAATGAGTCAAAATAGGGCCAATGAGAGCTGCAGGGGTGTGTCTGTGTAAATCCAGGAAGTGAACAGGCAGCAGCTTCAGCCGCCCACAGTTAAAATGGATGCAGCCAGACTTAGCTGAGGGAGATTTCTGCAGCATATTTGGCAAGTACAGAATCACAGCATTTATAAAATACGCAAAGTGGTTGGAGGGAAGCTCTAGAATGGAAATGTTTTTATTACAAATGATGTGAGCAGACTGCTGTAGTTCCTCTAAATTTAAAGATTTAGAATCTAGATTGTATTTAAAGGATGGAAAGTCGTTACAGTGAGATTTACTAAAGCAGAAGAGTAAAAAAATTAAATAAAAAATAAATCAGGGTCACTTCTGCATAGAAACCAATCAGCTTCCAACCTCTAACCCCTAGCTTGTTCAATTAAGGTTTGGCAATAAAACCTGGAAGCCGATTTGTTTCTATGCAGAAGTGAGCCTGATTTTTATTTCCCTCTACAGTTTTAGTAAATAAACCTCCCAATGACAAGTTCCCTTTAGTGCGCATTCACATGGGCAACAAAAATGCTGCGTATGCTCCCAACATAGATTACAAGTGATGTTCACACGTTGGTCCTGACTGATCCAATTCATGTGCTCATAGCTCATGCACAGGATTTCGGCCTTCATTCAGAATCGGCCAACAATCCTGCCCATGCACCGCCCCATAAATGACTCGTTCAGCACTAAAATGTAAAAACATCAACAGCGCTGCTGTTTACACATTGTCGATATCTACATGTTGGCCCTCAGCAGCTGTGGCAGCCAACATGGTCCATTTATGCTGTGTGCATGGAAACATTAGACCAAATATTGCATGTGCATGGCAACATTTTTACACAGGATCTTGCTGGCAATACACCCGTGTGAATGAGCCCTTAAAACTATAATGTATCAGTAACTAAACAGCTGTGCGAAAAACTTAAATTAAAGATTCATAGTCCAAACATAATACAGTGTGCACATTTCTTTAAATGGCAGTTTTAAGTGGTTGTGCTCTTACAGTAAAACCTTGGTTTGAGAGCGTTTTGCAAGACAAGCTAAATTTTTAAATAAATTTTGACTTAATATACAAGCGATGTCTTGTCTTTACAAGTAGCTTCACGTCACAACCGAGTATAAAAGAGAAGAGAGGTGCCTCTAAATGTAGCAATATGGTTACATTTAATAATGGTACAACATTTAGAAACATATTGCTACACTGAAGCCTCATACACACGATCGGACTTCCATCTGACTTTTCCGTGGATTTTGGTCCGAAGGACGTTGGCCGTGGACTTGTTCTGCATACACACGGCAGAATATTTTCAGCCAACTTTTACCAAATCACGTGGTTTTTCAGCTCATTACTGCCACCCTTTGGGCAACTTCTGCTATTGTTGTCTGATCTTTAGAACTGGTTCTGAGCATGCGTGTTTGTACTTTGGACTTTAGTTCTATGGACTTGTGTACACACAATCAGATTATCCTCCATCGGACATTTGTTGCCTGAAAGTTTGAGAGCATACACAGCAAACCTTTGTCCGTTGAAAAAACAAAAACAATTGTCCGATGGAGCATACACACGGTCGGATTGTCCGATAAAAACAGGTCCGTTGGACTGTTGTCAAAAAGTCTGATCGGGTGTATGGGCCCTTAGAGGCACCTCTCTTCTCTTTTATACTCTATAGCTCCTGCTGGTTTTTGCTTCGAATCTCCTTGTGGATGCTGCCCATTGTGGATGGACATTTTATGGTTAAACAACCCATCACATTGCTATAATCTTTTTATATGGACTATAAACTGAAGGTCTCATGACTAAATTGTTGTGGAATGAATCATTAGAGTTTCCAAGATTTCTTATTGGGAAATTCGCTTTGATATCCAATTGCTTTGGATTACAAGCATGTTTCTGGAACGAATTATGCTCACAATCCAAGGTTTTACTGTACTTTCCCTCTACAAAAACTTTTTTTTTATAACAATCAAAGCTTTAGTTATTCGCAGGCTTTATCGATAATAAAATTGGGCCTCCTGCCTATAGCAGCCAATCAGCTTCAATTTTTGTTTTTGTAATTGAGTCGCAATCCTTTTGGTACACATGGTCTAATGTTATTGATTTAGTCTCTAGCAGTTGTGTTCCGTGCAATTATTGTTAATAAAGGACCATTTCTAAAAGATAATGGCATTTCCTCAGCACAACTTTTTTATTTTCTCCATTCCAGTAACAGCTTCTGAAGTCTTTTTACATTTTCTGAGCTATTCACACTTATTCAATAAGGCAGAGCAAAATGCAATAACCCATTAGATTTAGCCTCTTACAAAAATTGACTCTGTAAAGTGAATTTGTTTCAGTGCCACACTGGAACACTACAATAATGTGCACATTTTACCTTGCATTACGCAACGCGTTAAATACAATTAAGTGCTTGGCAGTGCCATTCATTTTTAGTGCCCCCCAATGCATTAAGCCAGAGCAAAACACATGCATTTTAGAGCACTCATATACAGACCCATGTTAAAGCAGAACTCCACTCTCTCAATCAGCATGAACTATCTTTAATCCCTATGCTGCTAGCATTAGTAAACAGATTGGAAAGTATTTTATATTTTCTTGTTTTATACATTTCTTTAGTTACTTCCTGGTTTCCAGGTCTAGGCAAATGTCATGCATCCCAGGAGTCTTCAGGAGAGGAGGGGCGGAGGTGTTTTCTCCCCTCATTTCTGCACACCCTCCTTTCTGTATGCCTAAGCTAAAGGCAGAATTATTCCAGGACGTAAATGCTACATAAATCTGCCCTTACTTAAGGTGGCCATGGCCAGAAATGCTAGGAGGGAGTTTTTCAAAGCAATTTCTCAGCAAAATCAAGCCTGGAGACATGGATGGGTGGGTTTGCTTTAAATATTATATAGCATTCTTGGTTTGTGGTGCAATGTAGTTCTGCTTTAAACCCTAAATTGTGGTGCAACTCAAAATGAATGGGCTGCCTTACCGATGCGCACATTAGCTTGTGAGATACAGGTCAATGCAGGTGTAGTAATGCCCTTAGAGTAAATGCACATTGCTCATTGGCTTTACTGATGAAGTGTGCTTATGTCTTTTGCCCTTTGCTGAGCTTGGGTCTGCAGTAGAAAGAGCAACTCAACTTTTGTTGTGGAAAATAACCATTCCCCTCTGGGTGATCTATGTACATTGCAAGGATTTTAACAAACTTTGTTTCAGATTCCTACCTTTTGTTATTCTGAAGAATCATTGCTTGTTCCTCTATGCTGAGTGAATCTAATGGGAGTGAATTGATAATTATCAATCAGCCCTGCAGCTGCAGGGCACCAATGAGGAAAGCTGCTGGGCCTGCATCCCTTTAGACATGTTCCTATTGGGAGCATCTCACCAAAAATCTAATTTTTGTTGGAGGGTGCCTTAAATCTGACTTCTATCTCAGTGCAGACTTTTGGGAAAATCAGTGAGCCAATCACACAAGCAGGAAATTAGGTTCCGGGGGGGGGGGGGGGGGGGGGGGGGGGGGGGGGGGGGGGGGGGGGGGGGGGGGGGGTTCTGTACACATTCTGTATACAGACCACCTCAGGTAGCCATATTGCATTTTCAGAAAATTACAGCAGCTACAGATGGAAAAGGAAAGGTAATTTTTTAATAACATTCAATTACAATATGTCACCATTGTATACACTATATATATATTTTTTTTCTTTGATATCCCCCCCCCTCCCCCATGAAAGGGTCATTATAATATAAAGAACTCCAGCCGTGAAGATTTAAAGCTGGCTATACATAGCCTGACATTCTTCTAGAGCAGTATTTCTCAACTCCAGTCCTCAAAGTGCCCAACAGGTCATGTTTTCAGGCTTCACATTATTTTGCACAGGCTATTTGATCAGTTTCACTGCCTTAGTAATTACCACAGCCGTTTCATCTGAGGGGAAAACATGACCTGTCGAGGTACCTTGAGGACTGGAGTTGAGAAACGCTGTTCTAGAGCCTGTGCATCTAAATTTGCTGCAGATTAGGCCATCTGCATACTGCAAAGACTACATTTTACCCTCTCCTTGTGGATAAGCAGCTCTAAAACCACCCATACATGGTTCAAATCTCATCCGGTTCAGCAGGAACCAGCCAAGATTCAAACCATGTATGGGCAGGCTGTTTGTACCCAGGTTGATGGTTCCATCAACCTGGGTACAACCAGCCTGTCATATTTTTCATGCGATTATTGAATCATTGTTCTCCCAGCTCCCTCCCACCCAGAGAACACAACACCACCACGGGAGGGATTCCCCCATCATCACTGATTTTGGGGGGGGGGGGGGGTTGAATTATTTTCTTTCCTGTAACCCGCAGTCTATGGCTGGCCAAAGGGCCATCAGACAGGTGCTTTTATTTATTACCACACCCGACAATTAATTGAAAGTGTCCAGTAGCATCTACCTTGTGTTTAAAAATAGGTTTCCCACAGCCCGTCTTACTGCGCCATGTCCATCTGGAGTCTTCTGCACACTTTAGGGTTGATCTACTGAAGGGAAAAAGGCTGTTGCAAGGGAATTTGCATTTTGCAAGAGAAAAAGTCCTTCGCTCAGTGAATGTGGTGAAAGTTGAATTTGCAAAGAATAACAATCCACGTGCAATATAAACAATTTTTTTTTTTTTATATGCATTTGCTTGCACATGACTGGATCATGGAAGTCAGTAGAGCTTCACCTCATGTTCTAAGCTCTAAAATTCCATTGCAAACTGACTATTCCCTCTACAAATTGAACAGCCCTTTTTGGCTTTAGTAAATCAACCCCATTGTGTGACAGTGCTGGGATACTTTGTACTAGAATATATCTCTAGCATTATGACAACATGGGCTGTGTCTTCTGAGGGGGGGACAAAACCAAGCCCTTAACGTACGCCCCTGGCAGGGTGTTGGCGAGTCCAGTGTTTTGCTTGAAACAAATTCATTAAAGAAAAAGTGCAATAAAAAAAGATGACATTTGACTTCACCCTAAAAATCTTGTTAGAAAGAGAAGGCTGAAAAAAAAAAAAAAAAAAAAAAATCTACATATTTACAAATGTTAATTGCCGAAAATGTGCATCTACTAAGGTTGCTGCCTTATTGAAACAGTTTTAGTATTTGCATGCCCTCCACTTAATACCAAAAAAGGTTGGAGGCAGCAATCTACCCATAAACAACCAATGTTCTGTCCTGCAATACAGAGCACTCTGCAGTAAGTGCCAATTGATGGCATATCTACACATCTTAAAAAAAATTATATATAATAAAGAATTCATGGGCTCACTTGCTAAAGCTAAATAACGGGGTATTACGAGCAATAAATTTTGAGTTTATTTTGCCATTTTAGCCACAGGGCTCCAGTTTTGTTTTTTTGTAAGTTACTGCACAGGCAGCGAGGCCAAAACCTTTCATGCAATTTAACCCCAAGCCTCTCCCCAGCAGAAAATGGCTGATAATGCAAAACATTCATTAACATTCAGCAGTAGAACAAATGTTGCTACAATGTAGAATATCTGAAATTCTTCTGAGGGACTTTGACTTACAATGCATTCTTAAATGGACACAAAAGGACAAAATTTGTAGGAGGCATATAATGGCTTCGATTGTAAAGTCTGTAGTTGGGGTTCAGGCTAGCATAGCTTAGCTTGCATCTTAACACTTTGCATAGATCAAACCAAAAACTGAGACACAAAAGGACTTTCACAGGACTCAACGTATAACCTGCGCACTTTTCCAATTTCATTGAATCATTCACATTAGTAAAAATGTAAAGAAAGAAAAAAAAATCAAGTCGATTTACAGTATTCTATAAAAAATAAAATTCCCATGCTTGTACAGAATTTTTAAAAATATTCTTCCCATGAACTTTACAAAAGTACGATGATGATCTTACTGGAAACGGTTGTCTTTAGTTGACATATTGGTTTCTTTTAAGGGTTATAAAAGCAAAAAAGTTTTTCAAGCTATTAAACATACCACTGTTATTAGTTTTTCTTCCCTTGTGAATTGGAGAAGCAAGATAATCAACACACAACAATGCTTTAATGATCCCCGGAGTGAATAAAACACATAGCATTACTGACACAGTGTGGTCACTCGCTCAATACATTAAAAGGGACTGTCTAGGTTTTAGACAAGCTCTTCAGTTTTATATATACACTACTAGCTGAAGGCAGCCCGCCCGTACCATTAGCTGCACCCTTCACCCAGAGAGCACTAAATCTTGCTTGGAAAATGAGCACTTTAGAAGGCAACAATAATAGCACTTTAAAACAGGCACCATAAAGCTGAACTACAAGCAGGTCGAGAAGAAAAACGCCATTTTAATCAAGGATGTGTTCATTATAAACCCATTATATTGTGTTTAAGCAGTAACTAATGCAAGTACCTGAATTTGGAGGGAGAACCAGCACAAGGGCCTGTAAAGCCTAGTGTACACTATCAGTTTTTTTGTTCAGCCCATCAGTACAGCGATGCCCCTGTTGAGCCATCGTGTTCTGACAGGAGGATGGACCCCACCAGAACACAATCAGTCGCATGCCTATTGGCAGACCTTTTACCACTCATGCCTCTTTGACAGAAGCCAAACTGGCTGCCATACACATGGGCCAAATGCCGGCCGGTTTCTATTGATAATACCCAGCATCGGTTGTGCTGCAGTGCTAATATGCCAACAAGAAATATGCTGTCAGGAGGTAAGAGCAGAATGACAACAAATTTAATTTAGCTCCTTTATCACAACCTGGGGGAAGAACAAGACCTAGTTGTATTACTTAACCACAGTAGAACCATCAGGTCTCCAGGATGGCCATGCTGTGTGGCAGGGCAACTCTTGGGACCAAGTAGACAGCAATGCAAATCGTTTAGCAGGGAAAACAGCTCTCATATGGATTTTATCTGTGTATTTAGCCATTTGACTGAAGTTCAGATTTAAATGTTCTACAAAAGAAGAATTTGTACAATGAAAGTGCTTATCTAAAAGAAGACTGCCCCTTTAAATGAATGTACATTGCCTCACATAAACATGAACAGTTACCAAAGCTTTGAGCTCTGTGCTACAAACATTAAATAAAAAGTGTTCTTATTTATAATGTTCAGTATTTTTATACAAGACAAAATAACAAATGTGAAACCAGTTTCTCCAGTAGTATAAAAGTCCATGTTGGTCTACCATTTCTCTATAATATGGCTCATGTAGTCTTCTGTAGGCCAGCGCACTTGGTCCTCAGCTTCCTCCTTGGCAAAAGCCTCGTTGGACCTTTGCAGAAGTCTCTCTTCCCGATGCTTTTTGCGTTGCTCCATTCTCTCCACTTGCCTCTTGAACTGATAGCGCTGCTGGAAGAGGTCCTTTGCATAGTCATACAGCTGCATGTCTAAGTCGTTAAGCTCCTCAATCCTTTGGATAGTGCCATTGTCCAAGTCAACCCCACCTGCCCGAGTGTTGTTGTATTGCATGAATGGCCTTATGAATTTTAGATTAAAAGTCCTCTCAAAGAGATACTGAGTCTTTCTCTGGAATTCAGTGAGGCCAAAAAACGCCATGTCCTTCAGGTTCTTTTTGGCGCTCTCCAGGAGGAGTTGAGCTCGCTTGTTGTCTGGAATAAAGGACATATTGTAGCATCCTACAAGGCTGAGGTCTGCCAACATCCTAACCTGGCGATTGTTGGCCAGGTTGTAGGGACATTCCATGAACTCTTGCAATGTGCACCCTGACCAGTCCGTGCCTTCATAACAGGTTGGCAGCTCCTCCAGCGTTGGTGTCCTTCCATCACACATGTGAAGTGATGTCTTCCAAGTGGCTCCTCGTTGTACATGCCGCCACTCACTAAGATACCGTGAGACAGGATCTCGTAACAATGTGATGTAATAAAATTTCCTGGAAAATAAAACAGAAAAAGAGGAAACGTCAGGCAACTAACTAGAATAGTACAAGATAAAGAGACATCATGACTTTACAGTCTCAATAAATTAATAGAAAAGGAAGATGATGCATTAAAAAAAAAAAAAAAAAAAAAAAATCAGATGATGGAAGATCAATGACATATTACTTTGCACATTTTAGAATCTAAATGAAGCCTGTCTGTAAACTATTCTTTGACAGGATAAAGGGCAAGTTCACCAAAAATGAAAAAGGTGGACCAACTCCAAATGCACCCCCCCTACACATAGAATCTGATGCCACATGCGGTCAGTGTAGTGATCCATACATCACAATACACAGACTCGGAGTGACTGTCGTAATGCTTGCAATGGCATGCTTTCATTGGTTGACACAGCCACGTGACCATGCTGACCAATAAAAGACGCTTCTGAGGCTTCTTGTTCCAGTAAGGTGTCCCGGAAGAAAGAAACACTTGTTATTGGTCAGCACAGTCATGTTGTCGTGCCCATCAATGAGTGCTTGCCATTGGGAGCACTATTCACTCTAGGTTTGTGCAGTGCATCGGCAGCGGGGTCCGGAGGTGTGGCCAGGATATTTGGAGTTAGTTTAACTTACACTTTAACCACTTCCCGACCGCCCCATGTAGATATACGTCAGCAGAATGGCACGTACAGGCAGAATCACGTACCTGTACGTGCCATTCTTCAGGCGGTTGGGGGGTCCGATCGGACCCCCCTCCGCCGGCGGGGACGGTCGGGATCGTGTCAGGAGCGATCCGGGACGAGGGGACGGCCAGTGGTTTCTGGCCACCCCCTCGCGATCGCTCCTGGCCAATGAAAAGCTTCCCCTTCCTGTCTATTGTATAGACAGGAAGGCGGAAGTGATGTCACGCTCGGTGCGCCGGTCTATGTGACCGGAGACGCCGAGCGGCGAACATGTAAAGGTTAGTGCACAACAGTACACTGACACCAGTACAGTTAGGCACATATTCCACCCCCCTGTCACCCCCTGATCACCCCCCAGATCACCCCCCTCCCCCCCCCAGTCACAGTGTCACTAATTGCAGTGATCATTTTTTTACTGATCACTGCATTTAGTGTCAGTGTGACTGTAATAACTGTCAGGGCAGTTAGTTTTAGGTCCAAGGTAGCCCCCTACCCCCCCCTAATAAAGGTTTAAACCCCTTGATTGCCCCCCAGGTAACCCTTTCACCCCCTTTTGCCAGTGTCACTAAGCGATCGTTTTTCTGATCGCTGTATTAGTGTCACTGCTGTCGCTAGGTAACCATTTTTTTTTTTTAGGTAACCGCCATGTTTATATAGGTTCATAAATAGTTTTATAGGTCAGGTACCCCCATATTACAACCTAAATAAAGGTTTTAACCCCTTGATTGCCCCTAGAGTTAACCCTTTCACCAGTGATCACTGTATAACTGTCACTGGTGACGCTGGTTAGCCAGTTAGTTATTTCGTTATTTAGGTTCCCCGTCAGGTTTTTATATAGCGTCAGGTACCCCCATATATTACCTAATAAAGGTTTTAACCCCCTGATTGCCCCTAGTTAACCCTTTCACCCCCTTTTGCCAGTGTCACTAAGCGATCGTTTTTCTGATCGCTGCATTAGTGTCGCTAGGTAACCATTTTTTTTTTTTTAGGTAACCGCCATGTTTATATAGGTTCATAAATAGGTTTATAGGTCAGGTACCCCCATATTACAACCTAAATAAAGGTTTTAACCCCCTGATTGCCCCTAGAGTTAACCCTTTCACCAGTGATCACTGTATAACTGTCACTGGTGACGCTGGTTAGCCAGTTAGTTATTTCGTTATTTAGGTTCCCCGTCAGGTTTTTTATATAGCGTCAGGTACCCCCATATATTACCTAATAAAGGTTTAACCCCCTGATTGCCCCTAGTTAACCCTTTCACCCCCTTTTGCCAGTGTCACTAAGCGATCGTTTTTCTGATCGCTGCATTAGTGTCGCTAGGTAACCAGTTTTTTTTTGTATTACTGTTACGGGTGACGCTGGTTAGTTAGCTTGTTTTTTATACTGTCAGGGCACCCGCCATTTATTACCCAATAACGGTTTAACCCCCTGATCGCCCGGCGGTGATATCAATTAGGTTTTAGGGTCAAATAAGGTCTGCGTCGCCCCAGGTTAGTGCCAGTACCGCAAACACCCACGCGCAAAGCATACACCTCCCTTAGTGGCACAGTATCTGAACAGATCAATATCTGATCTGATCAGATCTATACTAGCGTCCCAGCAGTTTAGGGTTCCAAAAAAAACCGCATTGTTAGCGGGATCAGCCCAGATACCTGCTAGCACCTGCGTTTTCCCCCTCCGCCCAGCCCAGCCCACCCAAGTGCAGTATCGATCGATCACTGTCACTTACAAAACACTAAGCACACATAACTGCAGCGTTCGCAGAGTCAGGCCTGATCCCTGCGATCGCTAACAGTTTTTTTGTGGTAGCGTTTTGATTCAGTCGCTTCAGTCAGGAGCTTTTTTACCTGTGAATCTCAAAAAAATAAAAAAAAATAAAATAGTTGTCGTTTTATTGTTCTCTCTCTCACTCTATTCTCTCTCCATTGTTGCTCTTTTTTTACTCCATTCTATTCTGCAATGTTTTATTATGTTTTATCATGTTTTATCATGCTTGCTTTTCAGGTATGTAATTTTGTTTACTGTGTTTTAGTGTTAAGCATTTTTTTGTTTTCAGGTGCGCCATTCAGTTGCAACGCGGATTTATTTATCTTGACAGCAACAGCGTTTGCTCCCACGATACATAAAGCCGCGACTCCAACACTGTAGGAGGTGATTTCACCACCACAGTTAAAAAAAAGAGCATATATGCCGAAGCATGGGGGCAGCAGGGGGGGGAGGAGCGATTGGCTCCTAATGCCACGTACATACGGTCGAAATTCCGACCGTGTGTACACGGCATAACTTTTGCGGGAGGATGCCCCCATGCATCGGCATATATAAATGGTGCATGTATGCCCATCATTAGAAGTGGGTGGATGAAGGGAGGTATTCTAATGGTGGGCATACCCACCAATCAATCTCTTTTTTTTCGTTCAGCCAAGAGGCTGCATGAAAAAAAAAAGATTACAATATATGTCCAGTATGTTGCTGGACTTTGAATGGTTATACCAGAATGATGCCTGCAGGTTTAGGTATCATCTTGGTATCATTCTTTTCAGCCAGTGATCGGCTTTCATGTAAAAGCAATTCTAGCGGGTAATTAGCCTCTAGACTGCTTTTACAAGCAGTGGGAGGGAATGTCCCCCCTCCCGGAAAAGGACTAGAATGAATCTTCCAATGGGGACACTAGATCTGGTGAACCTAGTGACAACCAGGCATTCCCTTACTTTGGGGTCATATCCTTACTTCCTGTTTTGGCAAAGGGTCACAAAGTGAAGGGAAATCTCCCCAGTAGGGCACAGATGGCTAATAATAATAATAATTAAAAAAGAGGTCCCTTACTCTATCCAAAATTAAATAATATAAAACATTTGGCTGATAGATTTACTTTCTGATCAAGCTAAAGGGATATAGATGATGCTCCTTTAAAAGGGTTGTAAATTTTTTTTTTTTTCAAACAACTTGTTATACTTATCTCCTCTGTGCAAGGGTTTTGCACAAAGCGGCCCCGATTCTCCTCTTCTGGGGTCCCCCAGTGGCGCTCCTGGCTCCTCCTTTTCTTGAGTGCCCCTACAGAGAGCCACTGTTCATGGGGGCATTCGTGCGGGCACACCCCCAAGTCCTGCTGCTGCGTCCATTGACACAGACAGAAGGACTTGGCTCCGCCCCCGACTCCTGTGTCACTGGATTTGATTGACAGCAGTGGGAGTCAATGGCTCCTGCTGCTATCAATCTATCAAATGAGGACCCGAAACAGCGGCTGGAGCTGCTGTGCTCGTCCCCGTCGCTGGAACGATCGGGTTCAGGTAAGTAAAAAGGGGGACTGCTGCACTACAGAAGGTTTTTCACCTCCATGCATAGAATGCATGAAGGTGAAAAACCTTGAGGGTTTACAACCCCTTTAATTGTTACACCAAGATGACTGGTCAGGTGAAGATAATGAAGACCATACTTATCACTTCTGTAATCAGTTTAAAATGTATCTAAACACAAGAAAAGAAACAAATCCCAGATCTATGGAAATCTACTATCATACCACCTGTGAAACATTGGTTTCCCAGAATAGATGAAATTAGGATAATGGAAAACATGACAGCCTCATTCCATGGTAGAGAGGAGGAATGTAGGGAAACCTGGCGGCCATGGACGACCTTTACTTGTTCACCTCAGTATGTTCATTGCTGTGCTGATTAGTCACCAAGTATTGAGATTTATATGGGTGGGTTTGGCTGGGCTGGGTGGTCTGGGGGGGAAGGGGAGGGTGTTAGAGGCTGAGAAGTTATATTTATTTACTTGTTTTTTTTTTTTTTTTTTCGTACCCCTCTCTTGTGACCTCCAGGGGATGGGGTCAGGGGAGAGGTTTCCTTTATTCTAAAGTAGAGAAGGGAAGGTATAATAAAGGAAGAATTTTAAGTAGTGATATGGTAGGAATGTAATACAGGTTAATAATTGTAGTAATATTTATTACTAGGCATACAGTGTGGCTTTATACTCCTAATTGTATGAATTTAATAGGTGATACCGCTGGTTTATTTGTTATTATTCTGAGGTCAAATGGTTAGATTTATTCCTGTTCATCTCTTTTTTTTGTTATTGTTTTATATTGTTCATATGCTTTGTTATAACTGAAAAAATATTGAATAAAGAATTATATAATAAAAAAAAAAATTATATCTTACAACTCACTAGTCCTTGGATGTGGTTGCTGCATTAATTTTCTTTTTTTCAGTCTTTTTTTCCCCTTAATTTTTTTCTTAATTTTTAAAAAAGAGTAGCATTGTCACCCTTGGACGGGAAGTGTTTAGGACTAAATTAAAACTCCATAATATAGTGGTGGTAATCTCTGATCTACAGAGATCGCTAGGAACACAATGTTTTTTTTTTTGTTTTTTTAAGTATTCAGATCCCTTGAAACTTTCCACATTTTGTCATGTTACAACCAAAAACGTAAATGTATTTTATTGGGATTTTATGTGATAGACCAAAACAAAGTGGCACATAATTGTGAAGTGGAAGGAAAAATGATAAACGATTTTCAATTTTTTTTTTACAAATAAATATCTGAAAAGTAGACATGTGCATTTGTTTTCGTCCGAATGCATTTTCGTCCGAATTTCAGTTATTTTCGTTATCGTTTTAACAAACGATAACGAAAGTGCAGAATCCGAAAATCGAAAGATCCGACATAAACAAATGCTTTATTTTTGTTGTGACAACAGTTTGATATAGATAGGAGATTCGACGCTGACAATAACAATCTGTGTCCATTGAACCTGTGGTCGAATGTGCCTAACCTTAACTCTATTAGTCCAAGATTATTCTACATAGAGAGAAAATATTCGATGTAGAAAGGAAAGATTTGACGTAGAGAGGAAAGATTGCTGCTGGAATTGGGTGGAATTGCAGCTAAACTATACAGAGTCATACAGTTTAGCTGCTCCGTCGAATCTTCTTTGAACTTTCGACAGACACCATAAGCCTTCAATGAAAGATTCGACCTTAATTCATTTGGATTTTCGGACGAATGCAATTTTTTAACGAAAAACAAAAATAAATAAAAACGAATTTCGGGAGTAACTAAATACATTTATTTTTCGGACGAAAACGAAATTCCAAAATGAAATATTTCAGTGTGCACATGTCTACTGAAAAGTATAGGGTGCATTTGTTTTCAGCCCCCTTTACTCTGATACCCCTAACTAAAATCTAGTGGAACCAATTGCCTTCAGAAGTCACCTAATTAGTAAATAGAGTCCACCTGTGTGTAATTTAATCTCAGTATACTTTAAATACAGACGTTTTGTGCCAAGGAACACACCAGACAAGTCAAGGGTAAAGATGTAGAGAAGTTTCAGCCCTGGTTCACATTGGTACGATTTAACCTGTCCAAAAGCATGTCAAATCGGTTGTGATTTACATTGACATCTGCACAGATGCCTCTGAAATCATGGCCGAAATCGGGACTGAAATCGTGCGAGTTCAGCGGAACTTGCACGGCTTCATTCCCGCAGCTCAGTGTGAACCTGGGCTAAAGCAGGGTTAGGTTATACGTTTTGAACATCTCATGGAGCACTGTTCAATCTATATTCTGAAAATGGAAAGAGTATGGCACAACTGCAAACCTACCAAGACATGGCCGTCCACCTAAACTGACAGACTGGGCAGGGAGAGCATTAATCAGAGAAGCAGCCAAGAGGCCCATGGTAACTCTGGAGGAGCTGCAGAGATCCAAAGCTCAGGTGGGAGAATCTGTCCACCGGACAACTATTAGTCGTGCACTCCACAAATCTGGCCTTTATGGAAGAATGGCAAGACGAAAGCCATTGTTGAAAGAAAACCATAAGAAGTCCTGTTTGCAGTTTAAAAAGCAAGACACAGCAAACATGTGGAAAAAGGTGCTCTGGTCGGATGAGACCAAAATTTAACTTTTTGGCGTAAAAGAAAAACGCTATGTGTGTCAGAAAACTAACACTGCACATCACCCTGAACACACCCAATATCACTATTTCACACCTGTGGAATATGGTGGTGACAGCATCATGTTGTGGACATGCTTTTTTCCAGTAGGGACAGGGAAGCCAGTCAGAGTTTGAGAAGATGGATGGAGCCAAATACAGCGCAATCTTAGAAAAAAAAAAAAAAACAACCTGTTAGTCTGCAAAAGACTTGAGACTGGGGCGGAGGTTCATCTTCCAGCAGGACAACCACCCTAAACATACAGCCAGAGCTACAATGGAATGGTTTAGATCAAAGCATATTTATGTGTTAAAATGGCCCAGTCAAAGTCCAGACCTAAATCCAAATGAGAATCTGTGGCAAGACTTGAAAATTGCTGTTCACAGACGCTCTCTCTCTATCCAATCTGACAGAGCTTGAGCTATTTTGCAAAGAAGAATGGCCAAAAATGTCACTCTAGATGTGCAAAGCTGGTAGAGACATCCCAAAAAGACTTTCAGCTGTAATTGCAGCAAAAGGTGGTTCTACAAAGTATTGACTCAGGGGGGCTGAATACAAATGCACCCCACACTTGTAAAAAATAAAGCCATTTATAATTTTCCTTCCACTTCACAATTATGTGCCACTTTGTGTTGGTCTATAACAAAAAATCCCAATAAAATACATTTACGTTTTTGGTTGTAACATGACAAAACATGGAAAAAAAAATCAAGGGAGTATGCATACTTTTTCAAGGCACTGTAGCAATTATCAGTTTCTTGTGAAATCTCACAACAAAGTCCTCATTAAAACTGTATTCGATTTAGAAATCCTGCGCAATGAGGTTGACTATAAATAGCTATATAAAAATCTAAAGCCAGAATATGATAGGAGATCACCTCTAATGCCCCGTACACACAGTCGGAAATTCCGACCACAAAATCAGTCGGATTTTGTCCGACGGATTTAGTCCGACACTGGTGTTGCATACACACGGTCGGACAAAGTTGTCAGAAAATCCGATCATTCTGAACGTGGTGACGTTCGTTGCATAAGATGGAACTACGTAGAGGCTATTAGCCAATAGGTTTGGTCTCCTAATTTGATCTGAGCATGCGTGGCACTTCTGTCGGAATTCTCTACACACGATCGGAAAAAGTCTGATCGGATTTTGTTGTCCGAAAATTTGAGAGCAGGATCTCAAATTTTTTCCGTCGGAAATTCTGACGGAAAAAGTCAGATGGAGCCCACACATGGTCGGATTTTCCGACAACATGGTCCGATAGGACATTTTCCGTTAGAAATTCCGACCGTGTGTACGGGGCATTAGACAGTTGTCACTGAAACAGGTGTCCCCATTAGAATATTTCTTCAATTTTTTTCCTGTCACTTTGTACTGGTGATGGTGGTCAACAGCACAAACTGATGGTGAATCTACCAGGAAGGGACACAGTGAACAATAAAAACCTATAAACGAACAGCTCTGAGCTGTACTCTATACAGTGTGGTGACCAGTGCAATTGGATTGGGGCTCATAGTGAGAGGGCAATGGATGGCGCCGTGCGATACCACATTAGAACGGAAAGAAGTCACAAGTAATGATTTTGTTGCCTTGAGAAAAGGGATGCTGCAAGGTCCCAAAACATTGGTTGTATTTGTCCCAAGTGATGCATGAACAAAATAGTTTTTTACATCTACAAAGTGAGCCCTGGAAACTTCTTTCCTTCTTTAGCAATAAAAAACAGAGAGTTTTCAAAATGTTCCCTCTATTAGGAAAAGAGGCTTTTTGTAAAGTTCAAATAAAATGACCACCTGGATTCATGCCTATGCATTAGTGCAATGCACGTTAATGCCTTATTTTAATGACACCCTATTGAGCACTAAAGAAGCACATATGTGTTGCAATGCAGTCATGAACAGCCATGCACTGATTTGGTATAAAGGGCTGTTCTCCATTTCTGGGTCCGTTCTGATTTGTTGGCAGACAATTTATTGGAGTGTAGCAGAGCAGACATGTGTGAATCCAGCTTTGAAGTGCCTTCAGTCTGAAGTTCTGGAGGTCTCTAGGACTAATAAGTGCAAGGGCTTGTTTAGACTTGCAGCCAAGAGGCAGTAAAAGCAGTTTAACCACTTGACCAGCAGAAGGTTTTACCCCCTTCATGACCAGGGCATTTTTTTTTTGCCAATAAGCACTGTACCCAAATGTAATTTATAGATTTTTTTTTTTTCTTACACAAAATGAGCTTTCTTTTGGTGGCATTTTATAACCATTGGGTTTTCTATTATATAAATGAAAGACTGAACATTTTGAAAAGAAGAAAAAACAAACAATATTTTCTACTTATAAATTAAATCAAAGTTTGTCATAAATTTAGGCCAAAATGTATTCTTCTACATGTCTTTGGTAAAAATAATAATAAAAAAAATAATCCCAATTCATATATACATGTGTGTTTAAAAGTTAGTGTCTATAAATTATGGTATATATCCTGGAATTTACACATGATCAGTAATAACATTGTAAAATGTAACATAGATATAGATTAATTATATATATATATATATATAAATATATATAATCATTACAATTTTTTTTTTTTAAAAACACAAAAAGAGCTTTCTTTCGGTAGCATTTGATCACCGTTTGGGGTTTTCAATATATAAATGAAAAAAAAAAAAAGTCTGAACATATTTGAATTGTTTGGAATATTCAAAGCATTTTGGACTTCACTTAGTACAACACATTCTGTGGTATAATTTCCATACCATTTGGACTGGTTCACTTTAATAATATTTTTTTTTTTTAATTTTTTTTAGAATTCTTAGAATTTTTTTTTTTTTCCACGGAGCCTCACTGACTAAGTTAATTGTTTCAGGTTTAAATGTACAGTTTCTATCACAAATAGCGCAGCTTCTCCGCCTTATATTGTTTTTTGTGTATATCCCACAATAAGCTGCTGCTTACTATCTATTCTTTTATCCAATCGCAGTTTGTTTCCCCTTTCATATTAACAGTGTACGTGTACTGCTTTTATTCACAGGATCTGGCTGTCTTTTTCTCCCTGAACTCCGAGTTGATTTCAGGGAGAAGAAACAACCAGATGTGTTTGGTTGTGTGTGTTTGTAAACACAGAACTCTGTGCTATATTTGGCTACCCCAATCAGCAGGTATACAGCCAAAATCATTGGCTGTAACCTGCTGGCAAACTTGTGCCGAGTCCAATCACAGCAAAGATCAGCAGGAGGCGGTCACACTTGCGCCAGAAAACCAGGAAGTGCCTTGCGACGTATCAGTACATTGCTGTGCTGCCCGCTGGCAGTAAATGTACTGTTAGTGGGCAGCAAGTGGTTAACCGACCCCTGGCCATCCACCTAAACAAAGATATGCAGCCTCTAAAGCCCCTTTCACACAAGCTCATCCGCTTGCTCAGCGAGGTGGGGGGGGTGTCTCTCTGCTGACCCCTGCTGAGCAGGCAAATTACAAGTCAGTGTCCACTATGCAGAGCTGACACGGACAGTCCCACTCTCCTCTATGGGGCAATCTGATAGAAACTGACTGTCTGTCCGTTTCCATCGGATTCAAACCGCCAGATGGATAGGGAACAGGACCACCACCCGTCTGTTTTTGGCAGATAGGATCAGATCGTATGGTGGCGGACAGCCCATGTGAAAGGGGCCTAAGGATGGTACACATGGTGTGATGCTTTGCGGCTGCAACAAAAAACAGACCTCTTGTTGCATTCGGCAGGCCATTCCCATTAAGGTCAACAGGGCCATGCTACAACTGTGTGCAATGCATGCAGTTGTGGTTAGTTGGTTCAGCCTTTTTAGGGTTCAAAACAGGTGGTAAGGAAGCAATATATTGCCTCCCAGCCACCCTTTCAAAAGCAATGCACTGCAGATTGCTTTTAAGAGGGGCAGCAAGGGCTGCTGCACATGAAAACAAGCCCATGGTATACAGATTTTATTACACAGCATCAGCTACCAAGCTTTAAAATTATACTTTATTATTCAAATACAAAAGTAAACCGTTTCTAAAAAGTCAACCCCAAAAAAATTAAATAAAAAAAATAATAAAAAAATAAATAAAACACAGCTCTGCATAAATCTTTAGTTTATTAAAGCAACATGACAAGTGTTGTTTTCACAGTGATATAAATGGCTTAAAATGTACTGTGTGCAACATTAGAAACAGTGGCAAGAGGGACCTGGAAAAGACATACAGCCAGAAGCAAGAGCATATGGTTCAATAAAATACCTCCTAACACAGACATCCAAAATTCAGAGATTGTTGTAATGGTCCATTATACAGATTTAAATACCCAAGTCATGCTCGTTTCATCGCTCCTGACTTATTACAATGAGCAAAACTTCTCACATTGCTTAGAGAAAACAACATAAAATATCATTAAATAGGGCCATGTTTCATTGCTCGATTTAAAAAAAAAAGGCTCTTAAATTAGCACAATTTCATCTCGATTCCAGACTGGCTGTGAAAAAAAAAAATATGATAAAACACATAATTACAGTTCCCAGAGAAGTTAAGTGCTTTACTTGCAATTCCTCTCTACACCACTAGGTGGGGATGTCCCCTTTAAACAGGACTAATCTCACTAGAGGTTATCATTGCCATAGCTTAAGTTTCCCCCTATTCTAGAAACAGTGATATGTTTAATATACAGTTTGCATGCAAAAATAAAACCCTTCCAGTCATTAGCGGGCAGGACCATGATCACTAGTAATTTACTGATGACCGGATGCGATAATGCAGCAAGACTGTTGGGCCAATCAGATGAAGTTGTCATCACCACACATAATGTTGGCTAAATTAGCTGATTTATTCGCCAACTGGTACATTAAAGTAAATTAGTGATAATTAACAGCGTGGATAAACTGGTCAGCCTTGTTTGAGGCAATCGGCCCATTTCCAGTTATGGGTGCCATATATGTCAAACAATTAGGCAGGCTAGACAACTAAATTATACACCATGTATACATCTGGAAAAATGGGAGCATCCAGCTTTGTAAATTTTAGAATAAATTATTATAGGGTCATGTATGACGCTAGTTTCCCGGCTGTCTCTGGTGTCAATACTTTGCTCATCAGAGTAGAAGCATGACGCAAGTGACGGTAAAGAGTGCCACAACAGCATACGTTAAAAGAGTTCCCAAGGTAGCGACTCAATGACGTTAAAGAGTTCCCAAGGTAGCGACTCAATGACGTTAAAGAGTTCCCAAGGTAGCGACTCAAACTATTAAAGTGATTGTGAACAGATTTTTTTTTAACAAAACAAGTTACTCATCTTCTCTGTCCAATGGTTTTTGACACAGCAGCCCCGACCCTCCGCGAGTCCCCTACCAGCACAGGAGTGCTCCTCCACCCTGCTGAGTGCTCCTATTAGTAAGCCTCTTGCTATGAGGGTACTCATATGAGCTTGATCCCAAGCGGTGTCGTGTGTGTCCATTGACACGCACACAGTGTAGCTCAACCCCACCCCATCTTTGAGCTCATTGGCCGTGATTGACTGCCTCTCTGCAAAAAGGAGAGAGACGCTGCTCTCAGGCACAGCGCTGGATCTAGATCAGGCTCAGGTTAGTATAAGTGAAGGTTGGGAGGGGGAGCTGCATACAGAAGGTTTTTTTACCCGAATACAGAAAATTTTAAGTAAAAAAAAAAAAGAAAAATCCTTCTGCCTTTAGAACCACTTTAAAGCCATTATATCAGCTGGACAGTCAGGCAACTGATATTTTCAGAAATCAGTAATGGCAACCTGCATATTCTCATAGTACAGGCTTTATCACCTCTGTTTGCCTCTTTCCTATGAGTACCTTCCACACCTGCCAGGGTAGCAATGCACTCTGGGAACTGGCCAATAGATGCAATGGGGATAAGGTCATTTTTCTTTCGGTCTCATTCACATCGGATTTTGATAGAGTGGCCAAATGCATATTTATTTTCTTGGGTCACTAGGGAGTAGTGAACTATTCAAAGCCCTGGTTAAATGCATGCAACACTGCATATAAAAACTGTACAATGAGAGCTTGGCTATTATAGACCATAGCATTGGTCACATTTTACCATTTAGTTTCATTAAAGTGGAAATTCAGTAATTTTTTTTCAACTTTCCATCTATTGAATCTTCTGCCCTTGTTGTTTTAACTTTGGATAGTAAAACATTTTTTTCTGTCAGTAAATACCTTATACAGCCCACTTCCGGTTTCTTGTCTGGTCATTAGCCTAGGCTTATGACATCATACACAGCTCTCTCTCTCACTCTTGTGAGATTTTGCCAGGAAGGGAGGGGGGGGGAATGAGTCAAAATAGGGCCAATGAGAGCTGCAGGGGTGTGTCTGTGTAAATCCAGGAAGTGAACAGGCAGCAGCTTCAGCCGCCCACAGTTAAAATGGATGCAGCCAGACTTAGCTGAGGGAGATTTCTGCAGCATATTTGGCAAGTACAGAATCACAGCATTTATAAAATATGCAAAGTGGTTGGAGGGAAGCTCTAGAATGGAAATGTTTTTATTACAAATGATGTGAGCAGACTGCTGTAGTTCCTCTAAATTTAAAGATTTAGAATCTAGATTGTATTTAAAGGATGGAAAGTCGTTACAGTGAGATTTAAAGCAGAAGAGTAAAAAAATTAAATAAAAAATAAATCAGGGTCACTTCTGCATAGAAACCAATCAGCTTCCAACCTCTAACCCCTAGCTTGTTCAATTAAGGTTTGGCAATAAAACCTGGAAGCCGATTTGTTTCTATGCAGAAGTCAGCCTGATTTTTATTTCCCTCTACAGTTTTAGTAAATAAACCTCCCAATGACAAGTTCCCTTTAGTGCGCATTCACATGGGCAACAAAAATGCTGCGTATGCTCCCAACATAGATTACAAGTGATGTTCACACGTTGGTCCTGACTGATCCAATTCATGTGCTCATAGCTCATGCACAGGATTTCGGCCTTCATTCAGAATTGGCCAACAATCTTGCCCATGCACCGCCCCATAAATGACTCGTTCAGCACTAAAATGTAAAAACATCAACAGCGCTGCTGTTTACACATTGTCGATATCTACATGTTGGCCCTCAGCAGCTGTGGCAGCCAACATGGTCCATTTATGCTGTGTGCATGGAAACATTAGACCAAATATTGCATGTGCATGGCAACATTTTTACACAGGATCTTGCTGGCAATACACCCGTGTGAATGAGCCCTTAAAACTATAATGTATCAGTAACTAAACAGCTGTGCGAAAAACTTAAATTAAAGATTCATAGTCCAAACATAATACAGTGTGCACATTTCTTTAAATGGCAGTTTTAAGTGGTTGTGCTCTTACAGTAAAACCTTGGTTTGAGAGCGTTTTGCAAGACAAGCTAAATTTTTAAATAAATTTTGACTTAATATACAAGCGATGTCTTGTCTTTACAAGTAGCTTCACGTCACAACCGAGTATAAAAGAGAAGAGAGGTGCCTCTAAATGTAGCAATATGGTTACATTTAATAATGGTACAACATTTAGAAACATATTGCTACACTGAAGCCTCATACACACGATCGGACTTCCATCTGACTTTTCCGTGGATTTAGGTCCGAAGGACGTTGGCCGTGGACTTGTTCTGCATACACACGGCAGAATATTTTCAGCCAACTTTTACCAAATCACGTGGTTTTTCAGCTCATTACTGCCACCCTTTGGGCAACTTCTGCTATTGTTGTCTGATCTTTAGAACTGGTTCTGAGCATGCGTGTTTGTACTTTGGACTTTAGTTCTATGGACTTGTGTACACACAATCAGATTATCCTCCATCGGACATTTGTTGCCGGAAAGTTTGAGAGCATACACAGCAAACCTTTGTCCGTTGAAAAAACAAAAACAATTGTCCGATGGAGCATACACACGGTCGGATTGTCCGATAAAAACAGGTCCGTCGGACTGTTGTCAAAAAGTCTGATCGGGTGTATGGGCCCTTAGAGGCACCTCTCTTCTCTTTTATACTCTATAGCTCCTGCTGGTTTTTGCTTCGAATCTCCTTGTGGATGCTGCCCATTGTGGATGGACATTTTATGGTTAAACAACCCATCACATTGCTATAATCTTTTTATATGGACTATAAACTGAAGGTCTCATGACTAAATTGTTGTGGAATGAATCATTTGATTTTCGAAGATTTCTTATTGGGAAATTCGCTTTGATATCCAATTGCTTTGGATTACAAGCATGTTTCTGGAACAAATTATGCTCACAATCCAAGGTTTTACTGTACTTTCCCTCTACAAAAACTTTTTTTTTTTATAACAATCAAAGCTTTAGTTATTCGCAGGCTTTATCGATAATAAAATTGGGCCTCCTGCCTATAGCAGCCAATCAGCTTCAATTTTTGTTTTTGAAATTGAGTCGCAATCCTTTTGGTACACATGGTCTAATGTTATTGATTTAGTCTCTAGCAGTTGTGTTCCGTGCAATTATTGTTAATAAAGGACCATTTCTAAAAGATAATGGCATTTCCTCAGCACAACTTTTTTTTATTTTCTCCATGCCAGTAACAGCTTCTGAAGTCTTTTTACATTTTCTGAGATATTCACACTTATTCAATAAGGCAGCGCAAAATGCAATAACCCATTAGATTTAGCCTCTTACAAAAATTGACTCTGTAAAGTGAATTTGTTTCAGTGCCACACTGGAGCACTACAATAAATGTGCACATTTTACCTTGCATTACGCAACGCGTTAAATACAATTAAGTGCTTGGCAGTGCCATTCATTTTTAGTGCCCCCCAATGCATTAAGCCAGAGCAAAACACATGCATTTTAGAGCACTCATATACAGACCCATGTTAAAGCAGAACTCCACTCTCTCAATCAGCATGAACTATCTTTAATCCCTATGCTGCTAGCATTAGTAAACAGATTGGAAAGTATTTTATATTTTCTTGTTTTATACATTTCTTTAGTTACTTCCTGGTTTCCAGGTCTAGGCAAATGTCATGCATCCCAGGAGTCTTCAGGAGAGGAGGGGAGGAGGTGTTTTCTCCCCTCATTTCTGCACACCCTCCTTTCTGCATGCCTAAGCTAAAGGCAGAATTATTCCAGGACGTAAATGCTACATAAATCTGCCCTTACTTAAGGTGGCCATGGCCAGAAATGCTAGGGGGGAGTTTTTCAAAGCAATTTCTCAGCAAAATCAAGCCTGGAGACATGGATGGGTGGGTTTGCTTTAAATATTATATAGCATTCTTGGTTTGTGGTGCAATGTAGTTCTGCTTTAAACCCTAAATTGTGGTGCAACTCAAAATGAATGGGCTGCCTTACCGATGCGCACATTAGCTTGTGAGATACAGGTCAATGCAGGTGTAGTAATGCCCTTAGAGTAAATGCACATTGCTCATTGGCTTTACTGATGAAGTGTGCTTATGTCTTTTGCCCTTTGCTGAGTTTGGGTCTGCAGTAGAAAGAGCAACTCAACTTTTGTTGTGGAAAATAACCATTCCCCTCTGGGTGATCTATGTACATTGCAAGGATTTTAACAAACTTTGTTGCAGATTCCTACCTTTTGTTATTCTGAAGAATCATTGCTTGTTCCTCTATGCTGAGTGAATCTAATGGGAGTGAATTGATAATTATCAATCAGCCCTGCAGCTGCAGGGCACCAATGAGGAAAGCTGCTGGGCCTGCATCCCTTTAGACATGTTCCTATTGGGAGCATCTCACCAAAAATCTAATTTTTGTTGGAGGGTGCCTTAAATCTGACTTCTATCTCAGTGCAGACTTTTGGGAAAATCAGTGAGCCAATCACACATGCAGGAAATTAGGTTCCGGGGGGGGGGGGGGGGGGGGGGGGGTTCTGTACACATTCTGTATACAGACCACCTCAGGTAGCCATATTGCATTTTCAGAAAATTACAGCAGCTACAGATGGAAAAGGAAAGGTAATTTTTTAATAACATTCAATTACAATATGTCACCATTGTATACACTATATATATTTTTTTTCTTTGATATCCCCCCCCTCCCCCATGAAAGGGTCATTATAATATAAAGAACTCCAGCCGTGAAGATTTAAAGCTGGCTATACATAGCCTGACATTCTTCTAGAGCAGTATTTCTCAACTCCAGTCCTCAAAGTGCCCAACAGGTCATGTTTTCAGGCTTCACATTATTTTGCACAGGCTATTTGATCAGTTTCACTGCCTTAGTAATTACCACAGCCGTTTCATCTGAGGGGAAAACATGACCTGTCGAGGTACCTTGAGGACTGGAGTTGAGAAACGCTGTTCTAGAGCCTGTGCATCTAAATTTGCTGCAGATTAGGCCATCTGCATACTGCAAAGACTACATTTTACCCTTTCCTTGTGGATAAGCAGCTCTAAAACCACCCATACATGGTTCAAATCTCATCCGGTTCAGCAGGAACCAGCCAAGATTCAAACCATGTATGGGCAGGCTGATTGTTCCATCAACCTGGGTACAACCAGCCTGTCATATTTTTCATGCGATTATTGAATCATTGTTCTCCCAGCTCCCTCCCACCCAGAGAACACAACACCACCACGGGAGGGATTCCCCCATCATCACTGATTTTGGGGGGGGGGGGGGGGTTGAATTATTTTCTTTCCTGTAACCCGCAGTCTATGGCTGGCCAAAGGGCCATCAGACAGGTGCTTTTATTTATTACCACACCTGACAATTAATTGAAAGTGTCCAGTAGCATCTACCTTGTGTTTAAAAATAGGTTTCCCACAGCCCGTCTTACTGCGCCATGTCCATCTGGAGTCTTCTGCACACTTTAGGGTTGATTTACTGAAGGGAAAAAGGCTGTTGCAAGGGAATTTGCATTTTGCAAGAGAAAAAGTCCTTCGCTCAGTGAATGTGGTGAAAGTTGAATTTGCAAAGAATAACAATCCACGTGCAATATAAACATTTTTTTTTTTTTTTTATATGCATTTGCTTGCACATGACTGGATCATGGAAGTCAGTAGAGCTTCACCTCATGTTCTAAGCTCTATAATTCCATTGCAAACTGACTATTCCCTCTACAAATTGAACAGCCCTTTTTGGCTTTAGTAAATCAACCCCATTGTGTGACAGTGCTGGGAGACTTTGTACTAGAATATATCTCTAGCATTATGACAACATGGGCTGTGTCTTCTGAGGGGGGGGACAAAACCAAGCCCTTAATGTACGCCCCTGGCAGGGTGTTGGCGAGTCCAGTGTTTTGCTTGAAACCAATTCATTAAAGAAAAAGTGCAATAAAAAAAGATAACATTTGACTTCACCCTAAAAATCTTGTTAGAAAGAGAAGGCTGGGAAAAAAAAAAAAAAAAAAAAAAAAATCTACATATTTACAAATGTTAATTGCCGAAAATGTGCATCTACTAAGGTTGCTGCCTTATTGAAACAGTTTTAGTATTTGCATGCCCTCCACTTAATACCAAAAAAGGTTGGAGGCAGCAATCTACCCATAAACAACCAATGTTCTGTCCTGCAATACAGAGCACTCTGCAGTAAGTGCCAATTGATGGCATATCTACACATCTTAAAAAAAATTATATATAATAAAGAATTCATGGGCTCACTTGCTAAAGCTAAATAACGGGGTATTACGAGCAATAAATTTTGAGTTTATTTTGCCATTTTAGCCACAGGGCTCCAGTTTTGTTTTTTTGTAAGTTACTGCACAGGCAGCGAGGCCAAAACCTTTCATGCAATTTAACCCCAAGCCTCTCCCCAGCAGAAAATGGCTGATAATGCAAAACATTCATTAACACTCAGCAGTAGAACAAATGTTGCTACAATGTAGAATATCTGAAATTCTTCTGAGGGACTTTGACTTACAATGCATTCTTAAATGGACACAAAAGGACAAAATTTGTAGGAGGCATATAATGGCTTCGATTGTAAAGTCTGTAGTTGGGGTTCAGGCTAGCATAGCTTAGCTTGCATCTTAACACTTTGCATAGATCAAACCAAAAACGGAGACACAAAAGGACTTTCACAGGACTCAACGTATAACCTGCACACTTTTCCAATTTCATTGAATCATTCACATTAGTAAAAATGTAAAGAAAGAAAAAAAATCAAGTCGATTTACAGTATTCTATAAAAAATAAAATTCCCATGCTTGTACAGAATTTTTAAAAATATTCTTCCCATGAACTTTACAAAAGTACGATGATGATCTTACTGGAAACGGTTGTCTTTAGTTGACATATTGGTTTCTTTTAAGGGTTATAAAAGCAAAAAAGTTTTTCAAGCTATTAAACATACCACTGTTATTAGTTTTTCTTCCCTTGTGAATTGGAGAAGCAAGATAATCAACACACAACAATGCTTTAATGATCCCCGGAGTGAATAAAACACATAGCATTACTGACACAGTGCGGTCACTCGCTCAATACATTAAAAGGGACTGTCTAGGTTTTAGACAAGCTCTTCAGTTTTATATATACACTACTAGCTGAAGGCAGCCCGCCCGTACCATTAGCTGCACCCTTCACCCAGAGAGCACTAAATCTTGCTTGGAAAATGAGCACTTTAGAAGGCAACAATAATAGCACTTTAAAACAGGCACCATAAAAGCTGAACTACAAGCAGGTCGAGAAGAAAACCGCCATTTTAAATCAAGGATGTGTTCATTATAAACCCATTATATTGTGTTTAAGCAGTAACTAATGCAAGTACCTGAATTTGGAGGGAGAACCAGCACAAGGGCCTGTAAAGCCTAGTGTACACTATCAGTTTTTTTTGTTCAGCCCATCAGTACAGCGATGCCCCTGTTGAGCCATCGTGTTCTGACAGGAGGATGGACCCCACCAGAACACAATCAGTCGCATGCCTATTGGCAGACCTTTTACCACTCATGCCTCTTTGACAGAAGCCAAACTGGCTGCCATACACATGGGCCAAATGCCGGCCGGTTTCTATTGATAATACCCAGTATCGGTTGTGCTGCAGTGCTAATATGCCAACAAGAAATATGCTGTCAGGAGGTAAGAGCAGAATGACAACAAATTTAATTTAGCTCCTTTATCACAACCTGGGGAAGAACAAGACCTAGTTGTATTACTTAACCACAGTAGAACCATCAGGTCTCCAGGATGGCCATGCTGTGTGGCAGGGCAACTCTTGGGACCAAGTAGACAGCAATGCAAATCGTTTAGCAGGGAAAACAGCTCTCGTATGGATTTTATCTGTGTATTTAGCCATTTGACTGAAGTTCAGATTTAAATGTTCTACAAAGAAGAATTTGTACAATGAAAGTGCTTATCTAAAAGAAGACTGCCCCTTTAAATGAATGTACATTGCCTCACATAAACATGAACAGTTACCAAAGCTTTGAGCTCTGTGCTACAAACATTAAATAAAAAGTGTTCTTATTTATAATGTTCAGTATTTTTATACAAGACAAAATAACAAATGTGAAACCAGTTTCTCCAGTAGTATAAAAGTCCATGTTGGTCTACCATTTCTCTATAATATGGCTCATGTAGTCTTCTGTAGGCCAGCGCACTTGGTCCTCAGCTTCCTCCTTGGCAAAAGCCTCGTTGGACCTTTGCAGAAGTCTCTCTTCCCGATGCTTTTTGCGTTGCTCCATTCTCTCCACTTGCCTCTTGAACTGATAGCGCTGCTGAAAGAGGTCCTTTGCATAGTCATACAGCTGCATGTCTAAGTCGTTAAGCTCCTCAATCCTTTGGATAGTGCCATTGTCCAAGTCAACCCCACCTGCCCGAGTGTTGTTGTATTGCATGAATGGCCTTATGAATTTTAGATTAAAAGTCCTCTCAAAGAGATACTGAGTCTTTCTCTGGAATTCAGTGAGGCCAAAAAACGCCATGTCCTTCAGGTTCTTTTTGGCGCTCTCCAGGAGGAGTTGAGCTCGCTTGTTGTCTGGAATAAAGGACATATTGTAGCATCCTACAAGGCTGAGGTCTGCCAACATCCTAACCTGGCGATTGTTGGCCAGGTTGTAGGGACATTCCATGAACTCTTGCAATGTGCACCCTGACCAGTCCGTGCCTTCATAACAGGTTGGCAGCTCCTCCAGCGTTGGTGTCCTTCCATCACACATGTGAAGTGATGTCTTCCAAGTGGCTCCTCGTTGTACATGCCGCCACTCACTAAGATACCGTGAGACAGGATCTCGTAACAATGTGATGTAATAAAATTTCCTGGAAAATAAAACAGAAAAAGAGGAAACGTCAGGCAACTAACTAGAATAGTACAAGATAAAGAGACATCATGACTTTACAGTCTCAATAAATTAATAGAAAAGGAATATGATGCATTAAAAAAAAAAAAAAAAAAAAAAAAAAAATCAGATGATGGAAGATCAATGACATATTACTTTGCACATTTTAGAATCTAAATGAAGCCTGTCTGTAAACTATTCTT
The DNA here is from genome assembly GCA_028564925.1 of Lithobates sylvaticus. Taxonomy (NCBI): domain Eukaryota; kingdom Metazoa; phylum Chordata; class Amphibia; order Anura; family Ranidae; genus Lithobates; species Lithobates sylvaticus. The sequence continues at coordinate 459,593,292 of CM053028.1, forward strand.
TGACAGGATAAAGGGCAAGTTCACCAAAAATGAAAAAGGTGGACCAACTCCAAATGCACCCCCCCTACACATAGAATCTGATGCCACATGCGGTCAGTGTAGTGATCCATACATCACAATACACAGACCCGGAGTGACTGTCGTAATGCTTGCAATGGCATGCTTTCATTGGTTGACACAGCCACGTGACCATGCTGACCAATAAAAGACGCTTCTGAGGCTTCTTGTTCCAGTAAGGTGTCCCGGAAGAAAGAAACACTTGTTATTGGTCAGCACAGTCATGTTGTCGTGCCCATCAATGAGTGCTTGCCATTGGGAGCACTATTCACTCTAGGTTTGTGCAGTGCATCGGCAGCGGGGTCCGGAGGTGTGGCCAGGATATTTGGAGTTAGTTTAACTTACACTTTAAAGTTTAAAAATAAAATAAAAAAGCTAAATAAATAAAAAAAAAACCCAAAAAAAAAAAAGCACCCCTGCCCCCCCTTCTCTTGCGCAAAGGCGTACACAAGCGTTGGTCTGGCGTCATATGTAAACAGCAATTGCACCATGCATGTGAGGTATCACCGCGAAGGTCAGATCGAGGGCAGTAATTTTAGCAGTAGACCTCCTCCGTGAATCTAATGTGGTATCATGTAAAGGCTTTTTAAAGGCTTTTTAAAAATGTATGTAGTTTGTCGCCACTGCGTGTTTGTGCGCAATTTTAAAGCATGTCGTGTTTGGTATCCATGTACTCGGCCTAAGATCATATTTTTTATTTCATCAAAAATTTGAGCAATATAGTGCGTTTTAGTGCATTAAAATAAAAAAAAAGTGTATTTTTTCCACAAAAAATGCGTTTGAAAAATCGCTGCGTGAATTTTCAGATGGCATATAAAACCCCCAAAAATGACCCCATTTTGGAAAGTAGACACCCCAAGCTATTTGCTGAGAGGTATTGTGAGTATTTTGCAGATGTCGCTTTTTGTCACAAAGTTTTGAAATTGAAAAAAAATTTTTTTTTTCTTTACTTTCTTCATTTTCAAAAAAACAAATGAGAGCTGTAAAATACTCACCATGCCTCTCAACAAATAGCTTGGGGTGTCTACTTTCCAAAATGGGGTCATTTGGGGGGGGTTTTGTGCTATTTTGGCATTTTATGGCCTTCGAAACTGTGATAGGTAGTGAGGAGTGAAATCAAAAATTTGCACCCTTAGAAATCCTGAAGGCGGTGCTTGGGTTTCGGGGCCCCGTACGCGGCTAGGCTCCCAAAAAGTCCCCACACATGTGGTATCCCCATACTTTTTGATGGAAACCCCCCAATTACCAGTTAAAGTAGTGCAGTGCGAAATTGAAAAAAGACCTCTGGTCCCTTTGGCTGCCAAATGGTCCGGGGCTGAAGTGGTTAAAGAATGTGAATTTTCCATTTTTAAACCCCCCTTTAAACTATAAAGTGTTTTTTTTTTTTTTTTTTTTTTTATGTTGGGGAAAACTAGACCAAACAAACTTTCAACCAAAGAAATTCTATGGACCTGTGTGATACAATGGGAACGATTTCAGGTATACAGAGCGCAGGTGAGATAAGAGAGTGTAGATTAATATTTTATGTTGGTCAGTCTTTATTGAGGATTGCCTGTTCTATGATGAGGCTCAGATGTCAATATTTTACTCCCTCCCTTTAACCACAGACCAGCTAGTAGCAGATACAGGATGAACACAAATGTGCTAGTCATTTTCTGGCAACCAATCCTATCTGCCTTACAATAATGTTGGTTGGGCTCATAGTTACTAATGCCTGTGAGTAGCTGGGATTAAATGAAGCATGATCCTTTTGAAGTGGGAAGGTGAGGAGCTGGTCTTTACTCTGGATTGTGCAGAACTAATACATTTACACAGCATGGTAAAAAGTGGCTTGTGCATCCACCCCGCCTGAAGAATGCATGAAGGTATGCAAGATAAAAGCAAGAACTGCTCATTTATCAGCACCCAGCAGAGGGATTTTTATAGAGGTGGGGGGGGGGGGGTTGGTTGATTACAGCAATCGTACAAGTTAACCGATAATGCCTACAGCACTTATATTGTAGACTGTCCGTCCCCATTATTAGAAGACGGGCAAAACAGGGTGAAATCTATTGCCAACAGCTCACACTAAGATGTGCCCAAGTTCATCCATATCACCACGTCTTGAGTACCTGTTGCAAATTTCTTTGCGCCATTGGTTGATATACGATTACAGTAAGAGACTTGTTTCATAGTAACACTGAATGACTATAGAGATTCTTCCTCCTCGCATACCAATGAGTACATCCAGTACTCTGATATGCTTAGAACAATTGGATAGTTAAAGCTGAACACCAGCCTTAGCTATAGTCTTCATACTTTTACAGATTCCCCTTCTGTACCAAAATCACTTGCTCCAATTTCACTGCACACTGTTAGCTTATAACAGTGTGCACTTGAATCTGCAGCAAGTTAAACAGCCCATGTACTTCCCTGGCTATAGAATGTCCAGGGACATCTAGCTCTTTCCTCCCCAACCTTACTGTACCTGGTCTACTCCTGTTTATTCGTTTCAGTTCTTTCAATACATGTCAGTATTCCCCAGGGTGGTCTGCATGCAAATGCAGTGTGTCTAGGAACACAGATTCCTCCCTGTGATGGCTAACCTTGGCACCCCAGATGTTTTGGAACTACATTTCCCATAATGCCCAACTACACTGCAGAGTACATGAGCATCATGGGAAATGTAGTTCCAAAACATCTGGGGTGCCAAGGTTTGCCATCACTGCTCCAGACGAACAGCCACCCACCAAGGCATTTTGGCATTTGCCAGCCTGCTTGTTGCATCAGGGCTGAGGACTGAGTAGAGTACTGAGGCAAGGTGCTGTGATGTTTGCAGAAGGCCAAGTACAGCACCCAGCAACCAGCAATATCCTTCAGCATATTTATTATCAATAATTTTCAGCATATATTGAATTTTCACTACTCATTCACAATCTATATTCTAATAGTTTTATTTACCTGTTCAAATATTATTTTGAAACACTTAAGGAGCGCCGCACTCTAGATTTATTCAAGTACAGCACCCAGCTGGCCCCTTCCACCAGTCATTAACTGTTTGCATTGCAAAAGTTTAAAGATGTAAAAATGTAAAAAAAAACAAAAAAAACTTGGGCATCAATATTTTCTACATGGGTAACTTGACAATCTAGTGTAATTTGAAGAGTTACTTTAGACTAAAAAGGTTTTTTTTTTTTTTAAAAAGTGCAGGATAATATAGATTAATGCTGAGTAGTAGTATGTAGTAATTGTAAGAGCTCCTTAGAGTAAAAGATGGGTTACTCAGGTTGGGACTTTAAATGGGCCACAAACAGTTTTGTAGAAAAAGTATATAAAATGTATTGCGCATTGATGCCAATCACAACATAAAAAATGGGAATAAAAAGCAACAAACACATATTGGGAACAGAAATGGAAACGGCTGTGGAGAAAGCCCAAAACGTGTCGGACAAGCAGAACGTCCAAAACTTTTCATAAAAACAAAATGCAGATCTTCAGGGATCAAGGGTTTGCGGGTTCCAAATCTGTATCTTCTATCCCAAATGTTAATGCTCCACCCATACTGAAAGAAATAACTCAAAAATGAAAAGAGAGCTATGTCCGTCAGAGCAGTGCCCAGGCATCACACCAGGGAGATGACGACAGCCAATGATCCACATAGGACAAAGCAGTCCCACTACACATTTTATGATACATCTCTATATTGACCGTGAGTTTAGAGGAGAAATATACATTTTTTCCCCCCTAAACATGCATCCGGTTGATAGGGAGTGGAGTGTGGGTCTTGGATCCAACTGTCCAGATCATCATAGGTTAGAAATGGTTATACAAGTCAACCTGATAGCTGGATGGGCCTAATTGATCTTAAGGCTGGGATGGAATAGTGTTTGTGTCTGCCTGTTCCACATGTGAAAGCCACTGTTGCGATTCACACATCTGCCGCACTGTGCAACCAGGAATGACACCATTATTAAAGTTAAGCCAGCTTTATACAGGAGTCTGTAAAGGTGCAGTAGCAGATAGCTTCAGTTATGAATGAACACAGGAGTGATAGGGAGCGATCACTCACTGTGATGATTCACTAAAGGAAGGGACAGGTAAATGACATCTACCCGACCCTTCCCCCACTCTCAATCCTGAGCATCCACGTACCCACAGCAGCTGGCAGGGGAGGGAAGCAGGCAGTGCTGGGGGGGGGGGGGGGGTCAGAGACACAGCAGGGGGAAACAGATGTGGGCAGGACAGGGAGGGGCAATTACAGGAACGATGCCCTGTGTGCCTCCCTTTAGCAGCTGAAAGCCAGCGGGAGGGAGAGGGGAAAGAAACCGACTTTTAGCTGCTGCAGGGAGAGACACAATGGGCATCGTTCCTGTAATTGCCCCCACCCCAATGTGTGGCCACATTTTTTCTGCAAATGTATGGGATAAATGTAAAACAGTTTAATTTGTTTTTTTCATGCCTACTAGGTGGAATATATATATGTGATGGGAAATTTTAGTACTATTATGTGCACTGACCCTACCCATAGGCACCTTTGTAAAGGTAGTTCTAGATATGCTATATACAGGGGGTCCCCGGGTTACAAACAAGATAGGGACTGTAGGTTTGTTCTTAAGTTGAATCTGTTTGTAAGTCGGAACAAGTACATTTTTTAAGTGTAAAAAATATATTTTTACGTTTTTTAGATCACATAGAGAAGGGTTATCACCCCTGTAACTTTTTTTTTGCTGTCTGTGCCCCTGTTCAGAAGATTTCACCTCACTTTCTGTCCCAATGACAATTGGATTTGAAAATGTTGGGTTGTTAGGGAAACATGGACTGGTGATAAAGCATCAGTGAATTTCCCTTCCTAGGGGTGGATTTCCTCTCACTTCCTGTTGTCTCCCTCCGTTTGTAAGTAGGAGTCGTTTGTAAGTCGGATGTTTGTAAGTAGGGGACCCCCTGTATACACATATACCCACACATCCTGTATATTATATTTAGAAAGAGAAAATATAAGTAGATAGGCTATTCCAGGCTGGGAGCTTAGAGTTCATCCATGCCATCTGGAGAGTGTGTTGGGGATTTTTTTGTAATTTTGTCGGAATATTCCGCTGTTTGCCTGGAGTTCTACTTTAAACAGAACACAACACTTATTAAAATACAGTGTGGCAATTCACACAACCAACGCATTTATAAATGTGACTCCAGGGGTCATTTTATTGTTCCGCATCTGACTATACTGCTATGTACAACAGGCTAGAAGCTCATTATACTTTCCAAGATTTCATATAAATGCAGCTTCTCTGCTCCTTCGGAAATGAGAGTCAGGCAGTAGAAAGGTCAAGTGCTGAACCTTTTTGTGTCAGCTTTAGCGGTAAACTTTCCCCCAAACAGCTGACGCATGAAACATTCTTCCCTCTTTCACATTCTTTATTTTTATGAAAGCAAAAAAAGGAAATAAAGCTTGAATATGCAATTGAAAATATCTGGTCTAAATCCGCTTTACTGAACAATTGATCTTTAATGCAGAACCTGCATACAGAGAAAGTCAAAAACCCAAGTCAACGGGTTAATGGTGGGACTCGGTTTGAAATGTCAATCAAGTCGTTCGTCCCTTCAACATGCCACACTGTAGCTAGTGAAATGGCATGCGTTTATAGCTTCTATGACCTGATGACCTCATAAAATATGTATTACCTGGTCTGTCAATAAAAGCCATGAAATCCTAGCACAGTTAATGAAGGGGGCATTCAACCAAATGAGGCATATGCATTAACAACGATACGAGGTCTCCTCCAAAACTCCACTTCAATTAATGAGAAATCACACCAAGTGACCCAAGCATTTTTTTGCTTAAAGAGGACAAAGTGCTAAAGTTTTAAAACAGTTAATGTTATATTTATACTCTGGGGAATACACAGCTCAAAAGAAAAACAATTTGGCTTTGTCAAACTTTAACGTTTAAAATTTTGCTTCCATCATGACTTTTGGGGTAATTTATCAAGAGAGCAACGTTTAAGTCAAACAAGTGATTTTTCAGCAAAGGCCGGTGAAGCGAATGAAAAGAGAAATTACCATTGATTTGTTGGCGGAATTCCCACCTGCCTTTAAAGTCCACTAAATACCGCTTTTACATTAAAAGACCGGGGTAATCTCTTAGGAAAAAATTTTACAATGTTGTTTCCCTGTTAGATTAAACTAGTAAAGAAGTCCGTTGTAACCTCAGGGAAGCTTGTGGCCATTTCCCTGGTCACCACCGAACTTCAGATTTGAGCAGAAGGGGGGTAAATAGGAGGGAAATGTCAGTTTTGGGGTGTAAACATTGGCACATTTTTCATGCATTAAATCAGGGTTCTCCAAACTTTCTAAACAGAGGGCCAGTTTATTGCCCTTTTTAGTAGACCATACATGGGGCAAGTTCTTTCCTGCAACCAGTGGTTCAAGTATTCAGGCTAACCAAGTACCCAAGCAGTAACTGCATCTGATAGGACAGTCACTGCAGCTGACCATTTTCCACCCAGCTATTTCAAGTCTCAAACGACTGGTCAAGCTGGGTGGTGCTGAAAGGACCACCCATGGCTTGAATTTTTGTGTATTTTGCAGCAAATAACCAATTCTAACCATGTAGAGCTAGTTTAAAGGAAATAAAATATGACCTGCTGGGTATCCTTGGGGGAAAGACTTTATGAAAGAGTCCTAGTACACTACCGCTTTGAAATATGATGTAATGCCAGCTTTCACCTGAAGGTGGCACAGCAAACAAAAACTTAAACCTGCAGCTCAAGATTACCAGATGACTGGTATGGTGCTGGAAGAGGCCCACGCTACCACAATGCACTACCCTGGACAATTAGTACTAATGGCTTTCTAAAGGACTGCATCACTAATGTATATTAGGTAATAAAAGACAAGCAAAAGAAGAAACGAACATTGGGGTGAAGCAGGTAGGATAGCAAAGTGTGTTATTTAAGCAGTACTACATCAGGCTCTGGAAATATGCAATAAATTTGAGTTAATGAACAGGGGCTAATGAACATCCTTTGTTGTGTTAATTCAAAGTATACAAGTGAAAATCAAAGGAAAACCCAGTGCAGATCTCACTATAGCTGCTGGCAGGGGAGTTTATGTACTCAGACCAATTAGCACCTCAGAGAACAATATCCAGCAGGCAGTCTTGTCACTTGAAAATACAGTACACCATTATCATGTAACCAAAATGACATTACAGGGGACACCGATCGGGCATGGAGTTCTGCTCTACCCACATAAGGATGAATCAAGGGCAAAATTACTTAAGAAACTGCCCAATAAATCAGCCCATGTCACAACGCCTTAATATAGTCTTCAGCACATTTAAACAGCATAAGTAAACCCTAATAATGAACAGCTTTTATTTGCTCTTTTTTTCTATTAAAATATACAAATGAAGAGTTTTGTTATTTAGGTTTGAGAAGTGCAAAAAAAAAAAAAAAACACACACTTGTTTATCTGGTCAGAAATTCAAAGCTGTCCTGTCCATTTTTCCTACATTCTCAAGGAGCCTAATCAGTCCTCCCAGTTCTCATCTTGGACTACAGAACAATTATTCTTCATGTTGTAGAGATGAGGAGAGGGGGTAGATTCAGTAAATTTAGCAAAAGACAACTGGGCAGGGACAACACTTTTTCTTGCCATTTCAGTCCACAAAATCATGTGTGCTACCAACCAACAGGGCCCAGGGCTCATGCCAGCAGCTGCACTGGACACAGGGCTGCTGATGTGCGCTGGCAAGAAAACAAGTACGATGCATCAACCCCAGTGCATCACGCTGTTTATGTTTACATTACAAATAGCTTTTTTGGGGGGGGGGGCATGTTTATTTTCATTATGGTGGTGGCCCCAATCACATATTCCCAAGAGGCTGCAGGAGCCCATTCACAGAACGGCCAAGGAGGACGCCAGGATTCTTGAACCCAGAAGCAGCAGCCAGCTGAATAGGACTAAGATGGTAGAACAGGACATGGTAGCACCTGCCAGCTAGGGATGTGCAAACAAATGGCCCATTCACCGTATGCAGGCCACAGTGCCCATGTGAATGAGTCCTTAGGAGCCGCATGCTTTTTTTATTGCAGATCAATGCATATATTTCTGTACTTTCAGGGTTTTTAAAAAAATAAATAAATAAAAAATGGCAGAGACATACTGCATTCTAAAAAATTTTTCCCAGATGCTAACTTTAATTCCAACGCCTCATGTACACTGCTGCTGGTAAACAGATGTTTAGGAGCAGTTGGGCATTTTCTTCAACTGCTCCTGAACTCTCCTCTACATTATCAGTACATGTACACAGGGTCTTTTATAGTAATTTCTAGGCAGTTGCGTTTAAAGGCTTTTTTTGGAATCCAAAAAAAAAAAAAAAAAAAAACTGCGTTCAGAAGCTGTGTTTAGAGGCATTGTAAACGCCAAACACTGCTAAACGCCATTTTGAAAAAAAAATATTTTTTTTTTCCCCCCAAACGCTTTTAGACGAAAATGCGGCTAAACGGCCATTTTTAGACGCCGGTTTCTAGCTGTCAAGTTAAATCGTTCAGGAGAGGTTGAACAACGTCCCGTGTACATGAAGCCCAAAACTGCTAATAGACAGAAGGATGATAGGAAGAAAATTGTCTACACGCATGATTACAATCCATCCGCACATTATATGATCCTATGGTACATTTTAGATACCTCATGCCCCATTTGGGAGCAAAAGGCTGTGGCCTATTAATCACATGGGACTCCCACATCCCACAATATTCAGAAGGAGAGATTTTCTGTCAGTGGCTATAGCGTTGCATGGACATGAAATTAGGGATAATTTGGCACCAAACAGATTAACCATCATACCATTTTGTTTTGGACACAAGGAAGAAACTGAAAAACCACAAAAAACCTGCAAAGGCCCAAGAAAGTACAAGCTAGACTGCCAACCAGTTAGTCTCAGTGCTGCCCTAGGCCTTCCTTGTGCTGTGAATCAATACATTTTTTTGCCCTCAATGCAAGTGCTTAACCTTATCCTCCTCTTCATCCATTTACACATGGGTACCTTTTTAAAAAAAAAGGACCTGCTCCCACTTAAGCAATTCTCACCAAGGCGAAAATTATGTCAACTTAGCCCAGCCCCAACCGCAACTTACTGGGACATCACATTCCAGGAGGCTGTAGGACCAGTCCTGCAGTGCTGTTGTACCTTCCAAAAGGCTGACTTGAGACCTCAGGAAGTAGCAGCCAGTTCCAATACGCAAGATGGTGGTGCCAGAGAGACAAAGCCTGGTGAAGAATCAGCTCAGAGGAAGACCACAGTGGACTCTGGGTGGCAATTATATTTCTTAAAAGTCAGCAGTCAGAATACTTGTATCTAAGGCAAGTTCCTCTTTATAGAATATATAGTAAGCTTGACAAGTGCTCAATTTTTAAATTTAAGGACTGTGTGTGCAGGGCCCCCCAGGCGAAGATATGCCTGATAAGCTACAACTGTAAAAACATTTTTTTTTAAACTCCAGGTATAAATATACAAATTAATGCAGCTCTGTATTCATTACTCGATTATTCAAATAATTTTTTTTAAATTCGAACACTAACAGTTTAACCGCTTCCCAACCCTCTCCTGTACATACAGTATATGGCGGCAGAATGGCTCTCCTGCATGAATCACCGTTTATGTACAGTGGCTCCTTTAAGAGCCATAGCAGGCGTGCGGGGGACCCGATGCACGTGGCCAGCGGGCGCGATCACAGCCGGCCACCCGCGATCGCGGGCACGAGAGACTATACGAGGATTTGTGTGTAAACACACAAAATCCCTGTTCTGACAGGGGAGGAGAAACTGACCTTCTGCTGCTACTAAGTAGGAACAATGATCTGGCTCCTCCTCTAGTCAGTCACATCCCCTCACAGTTAGAAACACCTCCCTAGGACACACTTAACCCCTTGATCGCCCCTAGTGTTAACTGTACAAGTGTCACTGGCAGAGAAGGGGTTATCAGTGGCTATTTTTAGCTCAGATTGCTGTATAAATGTCAAACATCCCAAAAAAGTGACAAAAGTGTCCGATCGGTTGGCCTCATTCCCGTTAAAAATTGCTGATCGCGGCCATTACTAGTTTGTTTGGGTACAAAAATCGCACAATCGCACAATTGTCAGTTAAAGGGACGTGGTGCTTATGACAAAAAATGTCCTGGTTAGGAAGGTGGTAAATTCTTCAGGGGCTGAAGTGGTTAAGTACCTAACATTCGACTTATCAGCCTTTTGCAGGTATGTTGCAAACAGCATGCTAATAGGAGAAGAGCACAGTGACAAACAAGAGGAGCCAATCAGTATTCTGCTTCTCCTTTCACTGGCCTGTGACACAGAGGCAGAAAATAAATCTGTAACTTAAAGTTGAAAAGCGGAACTTTACCCATAACAACTTGATAAAAAATAATGCTCTTAAGCGAGGAACATACATTTCACATTAATAATTATGCTATTAAAAGCCCAGAGCCCCAGCAGTAAATCAAAAAGCTAAAGTAAACCCACTGATTTAATTGTTTCAAAAAAAACAGTTACATTCCTGGAATGTCAGGATTGCCAACTGTCACATTTGCTTTTGTCTGCAACCAAACTGTCAAAGCATCAAATGGCTGGTGTCATAACTGATCACATGTGCAGCACCATGTCAGTTGTAGATCAAACAGAAGCAGCATCCTTGTCTAAAGGATAGGAGGATTTAATTCCACTTTATGGCAGTCAGCAGATCGGCCTCTGCAAACTCAGCAGTGCCTAAAAATTCTTAAAATGGAGCGCAACTCAGCATGTGCAGATCAGGGCGAGACAGTTATTACTGGATTTTAAACAGTATAGACCAGGGGTCTCAAACTGGTGGCCCTCCAGCTGTCGTGAAACTACAAGTGCCATCATGCCTCTGCCTGGGGGGAGTCATGCTTGTAACTGTCAGCCTTGCAATGCCTCATGGAACTTGTAGCTGGAGGGCTGCCAGTTTGAGACCTCTAGTATAGATGCTTTTTGTTATTGTTTTACATAGCTATACCTGCAAAAGGGGCCAGCCTGAAGTAATCTAACAGAACTTAATTTTCTGACTAAAGTTCCACTCCAACTGCAGCAGGGAAATCTTAGGTCCTCTTCCCTGCCTGGCAGGACTGTGCTGTGTGGAAAAGCTATGCAAATCTCAGAACTAGATGGAAAGAAACAAATCCTTTGGCAGGTACAACAGCTCTCTCATATTTGGGGAGAATAGGTAGTGGGACTCCCCGATTGTTGCCACAATCACCATGTGCAGCAGTTGTGATGCCATAAAATACATTTTAAGCCCCGTACACACACACACGATCCGAGTGTCAGACGACATTGGCTGGTTCAACAAAAATGTGTAAAGCACTCGGTCCGACAGAAGCCGGCTTCTGTTGGACGAGCATGCTGGAGAACCAGCAGCCGACAGACTCCCGATCAGCGTTCTCCGCCAATGGCGGGTTCTAGGAGGGCTGTCAGAACATAACAGCTCAGCAGCAGAGATTGCTGTACTAATGTCAGATCGTTAGTACAGCAGCTCTGACCGGAGCAGTCAGTTTTTTTTCGTTCTAACCTGCTGGGTTGAATGAAAGATGAACTAGTAGTGTACCAGGCATTAGCATGTGGGATGACGAGATATCTTGCCCTTTAGACAACTAATGTAGGTAATTTGATTGGAGACAATGGTTTCTTCTAAATAAAATCTAAGCGGGGTCTATCTATTTACACCATGAGCCAAATTGGCGAATTATGTAGGATATAAAGAAATTGAGGGCCCACATGAGCAAATTGAATCTACCAATAACTGACAACGGTAATTTATGCCAGCTTTTGCATTCTCATACGTAGTTCGTTGTATGCTTGGAGTTGCGATTTCAATAAATGCAAATTTAAATTTGAAGACATTGTAGACTTGGTCTCATTTGTTTCATATATCAACCATAAGCTACAACCCCATGTGATGGAAGCTGAGATTAGGACATGTGCTACTACTGTAAGCAGTGAAGTAGTCCCAATAGTTTCCCAAGACTGTAATACCAGCTGGAACCAATCCTAGTGAACACCTGTCCACTTCATAGAACACAGGCCAGCAAACTGCTCTACACCATGCCAAGGAACAGCTGCGCGGTGACCCAAGGAGCCAATCAAGGTCACAGTAAGAACAAAAAATGCTGCTGACATTCTGAACTTGGCAGAGACTTCATCAGTCCTAGCCAACTGATGGAAGAACAGTGGGCATTGTTGTCGGTCCTCCATTCCTTGTCGTTTGAACATCTTTTTATGTCCCTGGTGAACTGAGTCAGTAAGCATATCCTGAAGAATTCAGGGTTTCCACTTGAAGCTTTCAGACATCAGAAACTGATAAAATATTCATATCAATCACTGAAGACTGGATATTGATCTGGAATTGAAGTCCTTTTTAATGATTACCCTGGGCATTTTGTCTGCAAAATGGATCCAATGCCTCTTATAAATGAACAACTATTAGGTTACTACAAAAAATAAGAGCCCTTAACGTCCTTGTAATTGTGGATTTACATATTCACACTGCCATTGTTTTCTTTGTAAGGTGACATTTACAGTGCAGGGCCATAGTATATACATACAGTACATTAAAACTAACTAGCCACTATAATCTCCATGATGACAGAGCAAGTTTTGGGCCTTCTGCACCAGGTAATAATAAGTACAGCATACAGGCATATACAAAAAATGTTCTATTTTTTAAATTTGCCTGTACACCACCAACGTATACCCAAGTACATCAGCACACAGCTATTCATGTTTATGGGAGGTTGCATGCTGCACCTCGGCTGGCCGGGAATTGAAAAGACATCAGTATTTACACTAAGCGGGCTGAGCCGCCTGTGTGCAAGGGCCCCTATGGAGGCCATAAACTGCCCAATCCTTGCATAGAACACACCCAATTCTTGCCTGAATATTGCAGTTGATGCCTGAATTAGCCTAGGGCAGCGATGGCGAACCTTGGCACCCCAGATGTTTTGGAACTACATTTCCCATGATGCTCATGCACTCTGCAGTGTAGTTGAGCGTCATGGGAAATGTAGTTCCAAAACATCTGGGGTGCCAAGATTTGCCATCACTGGCCTAGGGCTTCCCCTGTGGGCGATGAGCATTTATGACACTTGTTATCGCACACACAATATTTCTAGTGCATTTAATAAGCTCTGTACATGTATAATGATCATTTTCTGTTCTAGGGAGTAAAACGGAAGTATTTCACTTGCACAGCAGCCACTTCCACAAGCATCTCAATTCACTCAAAGACAGGAATAATCTCACAGTCTGTAGCTCCCAGATAAACATCGCACCATCTGTGCCCTGCCAAAAAAAAAAAAATTCTTATGGTTGGAGAGCAGTCTTTTTAGGATGCAAGCAGTAATACTGATGTTTGGCCTTTATCTTGTAACTGGACAACTTCTGACCATGTGGTAATGCCAGGGAACCAAATGTATCATGTAATTAACAGCGACATCAAGACAAACTATTCTTGGTAAAGAAATACTGTATCTGGCCCCATTCCCTCAAGCCAGATTTCTTTACTTTGTTTTATCTGTGAAAAGCAGATGCTTCCCTTTTTGCTTCCATGAAACAAAACTAATTTGTGCGAACATTTGTAATACATGTGTAAGTGCGTCCAAGAACCCCCCCCCCCCATTTTTTTGGCCATGTGCTTTCTCTTAATTATAATATGAATATGCTAGGCTTCAGTGTTCACTAACAGAAGATGGCTCCATCGGTCCTGGAGAAACACAAACAAGCTTAAATGAAAAAGTCCAGCCTGAGCTTGTTTGGCTGGGCTTCCCCTATGGATCACAGGAGTGCAATTTGTTTTGTTTGGACTGAAGTCCGCTCGCTGCTAATGTCACAGATGTCAGTCCAGGCACCGCGTCATCCCGACAATGGAAGTCTGGCTCCGCCAGGTGCCTGGACTGACACCTGGCTCAGCCTCTCAGCAAGCCGCAGAGAGCCTGAGATGCCCGCTCCGCCCCCTCCACAGCTCAGCCCTCCAATGAACAGAGAGCTACTGACCATCTACAGCTCTGCTCAGAGCTTTGAAAACCGAGCGATTGGTGGTGTTCGAGTGCTCAGTTCTCAGTGTAGAGGTGCTGGGGAACAGATGCAGCATCGGACCTATGCTGCATCCAACTAGGCAAGTATAAATCTTTTAAACAAACTTTATTGAAATGTTAAAACAGTTCTATTACGTTTTTTTGGCAGTAGTGTGGTATGAAGCAGTGAACTGTGTCGCTATGCACAGTTTATTCACAGTAAGAGCTGTGAAAATGTGAAATAGACTCCCTCCAGAGGGGGGGCTGGTCAGCTCAGTAGATAGTTTTAAACAAGGCCTGGATTCTTTTTCTTAAATGTACATCGTATAACTGGGTACTGACATTTATAGGTAAAGTTGATCTGGGGATAATAGGATATCCTCTCGGGGGATCGGATTTTTTTCCCCTGCTTCAGCAAATTGGATCATGCTTTGTTGGGGTTTTTCACCTTCCTCTGGATCAACTGTGGCTATAGGATTGTGTATATGGGATTGTATGAAAATTTTTTTTTTAATTATTTTTTTTTTTTTTTTAATTGGTTGAACTAGATGGACTTGTGTCTTTTTTCAACCGGACTATGTAAAGGAAGTACTACAGCACCTTGTGTGAATGGGCTCCACGTGTTACACTACTGCAACAGAGAAAAAAAAAACAAAAAAAAAAAAAAAACAGGTCTCCCGCCCTGTCAGACAGGGTTCTACTGTCTACTCACAAGGACGACGAGCCGGTAAGATATTCAGAGTTCAAAGAACAAAAATCTTTAGTTTGACAGTCCCTGAATGTCATCTGGACAGTCATAACAAATGCCTAATTTCTTAGGCTAGGCAGCAAGCCCCGGAGCCCCCAGTACCAGCCATTCCTTATACGCTGTCACACTGAGCCCATCACAGTGGGTACTAATTATCCTATTTGACTTAACAGACCCTGTCAAGTTCCAGACAGGCAGAAGGAACAGATGGCAGAGGAAATATTTTGAGCCCACAATATATGTGTCTTTGCTGTGAATTCTTCTGGTTGGTAATAAACACTAAGAAGGTAGATAGAGGTCAGTCTTCCAAAGTTAATTATCTCTCAAGTGCGAAAGCCTACAACCTTGTACGGGGGAATGGTAATTGCAACATTTCTTTATAAAGCACATCATTCTCATTCGGCAGGGATCATGGACGTGATACGGGAAGAAGAGAAACTTGTACGCCAGAGTTATAAAAAAAACTTGCAGCATAAAGCTGATGCCATGGAAAGAACATATTGTCCATCTCGAAAATTGAGGATGGTTGGTGGGACATATCGCTCTCCAACTGCTTGTTATAATTGATCCCTCTAAAGCTACTGCTCCCCCCCCCTTTTTTTTTAAACTAGTGTTAAGTGAAAGAAACTTGATGGCAAGTAAATAAAAGCAATAAAAAGCATACAGGTATATCTATACACACAAGATATATACACAGACGCCACATGTGTGCCAATACAAACTACGAAACCTCTTGAAGTAGTCATGTTTTATCATGATGTATATATATTTTTTTTATTTGTGTGCATTACACACTTGCCAACATTCTAGTACTAAATCCTTTAAATAAACGATGTCCCGCCCATGAAATGCACCAACGCCGCCAAGAACTCCTCTAGCCAACATGCCATGCTTGCATCACATCTGTGTCTGGGTGAAGCCCATCCCTATGGCATGTTGATAAATACAGCATCCTTAAAGTGCACCTGTTCAGATTTTACATGGTGTGCAACTAAAAAAAGAAAGAAAAACTAAAACTGGAACCACCAATTTTCATATGACGCACCCTGGGTGCTTAATATTCTTTCATCTGCATTGTTGATCCACTCCTGTGGGGGAGAGCTTGCAACCTCCTGTGGTATCATTGGCCATTGGTAAAGAGGGTATAGGTTAGGTTCTCGATCATGGAAAATGGGTGAAATTTGCATACCAAAGTACCCTGTTTTTTTGAGCTCCTGGGATGCTCTATAGTAAAACAATGTGACCTGTAGTTACCAGGATATGCCTGTGTCCACTGGCCTAGCTACTATACATCTCCCATTACCTTTTAAGTAGCTGCGGATCGAGGAGTGAATGGAAATACTAAAAAGTGTCCCTTGAGGACTGCTCCCATGGTGATGGTGGCACCCAGTCTCAGGACTTTTAAATGCTTACACAAGGGAGGCTTTTACAGCTAAACATGCCTAAAATAAGTTGAGATGTATGGGATTTTTTATTTCATACTTGCCTAGGTGGATGCAGCATCAAACACTGCTGATCGCCCTGTTCTCAGAGCTCCCTGAGCAGAGAGCTGGTGACGGTCAGTCACCGATCTCTGCGAACCCCCTCCCTAGCTGGAGCGCTGGCCTGTGGATGGGGCAGGAGTGGCAATCCTTTCCAAAGCCTGGACCGTTTCTGTAATGTCAGCTGACTGCGGGCTTCAAGCTTTGGCTGTATTTTTCCTTTAAATACATCTATAATCCTACAGGAAGATTGGTGTTAAAATTACTAGTTTGGTGACAGGGTTTCTGTAAAGGACAAAGACCGACTATATCAAGTTTCACTAGCTTTTCCACTGCAGGTGATGCCTGGTACTGCAGCCATCTTAACAAATATTGGTCTGGGAACACAATTACATCTCAAGTGTCAGATCAGATGCCACAAAGCAACAAGATGAAGGATTCGCAGTATAACTGAAACAAGCATAATCTAAGAAGGCAAAAGCAGTAAATGAAAGAATAACTGGTAATCAGTCAACAATGGTTACGTTTTTAGAGATTTCTAGGAAAGATCCCATGGAGATGTTCACACCCCAAATTCTAATTACAGAGTTAGCAAAAGCCAGATGTCAAACATAGTTGTGAGATTAGATTATTTTTGGGAGGAAAAAAAAAAAAATGAAGCATGTCCGAAAAACAAGAGGAACTGGAGCCAGTTGGCTGGATGATGAGGGATGAGACACTGGCCTGGATACAAGACAGTACACAGAGCAATGCAAGGACAAGGCGGCAGATCACAGCACCAGACAGAGGCGATACTCAACAGAACATACCATAACACGCCACGCTAAAACCCAATCATATATATTAAAATTAAACAGCTCTATATATTCTCATGTAAATTGGCAAGCTAACAAAGCCGAGCAGCCCACAGAGAGCAAAGCGTGATAGCAAACCTCTCGCTCAGAGTTATTGCCGGTCTAACACACAAAGATAGATAATAAGAGGCTGAGTGAGGGAGCACGCCATGCAATGTAAACACATAGAAAGGAAATATATAGCGCAGCTAGCCAGACTCCTCTAGCCTTCTATTTTAGCAGTTGATAAACATATTATACATTCTTGGCTAATGTGTACGCAGGGCTATTCACAATCATTGACAGGCTGACACCCTCACTATCACAACCAACGAAGAAACAAGTCTTATATTTGCACTTAATGCCTCGTGTATGCTAATTCTATGCCGTGCAGAGGCTTATGGTCATTAGCACATTGCCAGTTTGATTGAATGTGTTAGTTTAGCATTAGGATGCTATACTTCTGCCGCAGAAACAAGTGCATGGTGGGGAGGAGGGAGTAAGTATGAAGAAGGAAATGTTCTCAGATGGTTTCCTAATGCGAGGACCTGTCAACACATTGAAGCCAAAGAATCACATCACCTGGCGGTGAGAGGATAGAAAACAAAATTATCGCTGCCCTTCAAGTAATTGTGGGTCGTGCATTTACCAGATGGGTGCCAAGGAAAGATATGTACATGTTAAAATTACAACATCTGGTACAAAATGCTACAGATTACTCAAAGCAGACATCAAAGTAAAGTTGGCCTAATTTAGCTAAAGTAACCACTGTATTGCTTTTCCCCTGCTGCGAGTATAAATCGAAGTTTGGATGCAATACCTCAATAACTGCCATCTCCACACTGATCTTTTCCTCCCTGGGTCCTTCTTGCCCATTAGGTGCCATTCCACTTTCTGGATAAATGACAGCTAGCGTCATCCAGCCTCTTCCTTAGAGCCCAAGTCGTCATTGACTACAGGTGACAGTGTCATCTGCCTGGGCACACTAAGGAATAATCCTCACATTTTACAGCAGCTACGAATATACATTGCATACTAGGGAAATGTAGCTTTAGAAAAGAAGAAAAAAAAAAAAAAAGGCAATTTAGAAAAAAATAAAGGATAAGTTCACTTATTCAGCCCCGATCGGCCACATTTTCTTTTAAATTGTGACAGCGGGGAGGGAGAAGATCCACTAGCAACATGACCAATGCCTTTGCAGAAAAAAAAAAAAAAAAAAGGCAGTTATCTTTCTGCTGTTAAAACCAGTAAATAACAGTAACACCTAATTGATCATGAAGTTATGTCTCACAGCAGCATCAAATCAAAAAAAAGTTGGAGAGATGAAGGTTATATAGCTGTATGAACCCTTAAAGCGGCGTTCCACCCACTTCTCCAACTAGGTCTTAAAGGAAAGGACTACTCCTCCACCCCTCATTTTCCTTCCAACTAGACCCCTACCAAGATATGGCTGTCCACCTAAACCTTAATCAGAGAAGCAGCCAAGAGGCCCATAGTAACTCTGGAAGAGCTGCAGAGATCCACAGCTCAGATGGGAGAAACTGTCCACAGGACAACTATTAGTTGTGCCCTCCACAAATCTGGTCTTTATGGAAGAGTGGCAAGAAGAAAGCCATTGTTGAATGTAATCCATAAGAAGTCCCATTTGCAGTTTGTGAGAAGCCATGTGGGGGACACAGCAGACATGTGGAAGAAGGTGCTCTGGTCAGATGAGACCAAAATTTAACTTTTTGGCCCAAAAGCAAAATGCTATGTGTGATGGAAAACTAACACTGCACATCACTCTGCACACACCATCCCCATCGTGATGGTGGTAGCAGCATCATGTTGTGGTGATGCTTTACTTTAGCAGGGACAGGGAAGCTGGTCAGAGATGGAAAGATGAATGGAGCCAAATACAGGGCAATCTGGGAAAAAAACCTGTAATGCCACGTACACACGGTCGGAATTTCCGATAGGAGCTTTTCATCGGATTTTCCGACCGCGTGTATGCCTATTGGTCTTTTTCTGTCGGCATTTCCAACGGACTTTGGATTGAGAACCTGTTCTTAATTTTTGTGTGTAGGCAAGACAGTTTGAGCGAAATTCCGACGGGAAAACCATCAGAGCTTTTTCCAACGAGAATTCCAACCATGTGTACGCGGCATTAGTCTGCAAAAGACTTGTCCTGCTGGAAGGTGAACCTCTGTCCCAGTCTCAACGACCATAGACATACAGCCAGAGCTACAATGGAATGTTTTAGATGAAAGCATATCCATGTGTTAGAATGGCCCAGTCTAAGTCCAGATCTAAATCCAATTAAGAATCTGTGGCAAAGCTTGAAAATTGCTGTACAGACACTCTCCATCCAATCTGACAGAGGTTGGGCTATTTTGCAAAGAATGGGCAAAAATGTTTCAATGTGCAAAGCTGGTAGAGACATTCCCAAAAAGACTTGCAGCTGTAATTGCAGTGAAAGGTCATTCTACAAAGTGATAACATGATAAAATATGGAAAATTTCAAGGGGTGGGAATACTTTTTCAAGGCACTATATGGGGTATTGTTTGTAGAATTTTGAGGAAAATAATGAATTTAATACATTTTGGAATAAGGCTGTAACATAACAAAATGTGGAAAAAGTGAAGCGCTGTGAATACTTTCCGAATACACTGCATTTCATCTTTTATCACCTTTTGAAGCCTCTTTGCTTCAAGTAAACCTATGTCTTACTTCCATTGAAGAAGCCAAGCTCAAAGCTTTTTTTTTTAAAGTGGGGATGTCAGATAACCACTCAAGGTTTTACCAGGAAGCCAGGGGAAATATTCTTGCATAGAAAATCCAAAAATGCATTGTTCCCCATGCACACATTCAAGAAACTGGCTGTTCAATGATGCTGGAATGACCATAGGTTGGAAACCATGGATAATCAAAGTGAAGAAAATGTCATCAGCACACCGAAGATTCCTCGAAAGGGTCCAAAGCTTTCAGCACTAAGGCCCCATGCACACGAGACGCAGATGCAAACTCTGCTGAACGCATGTTTTAAAAAGCAGAAACCTGCGTTTAAAAACGCGCGTTTTGCTGTGTTTTAATGTCGCGTTTAGACGCGTTTGCGTCTATATGCATTTGTAAAGATATCATATAGACCCTCCCCAAGCTCAGAAAGCATGTATTAACTATTTCTGCCGTTTTGTGAGCAGCAGCAGCAGAGAGAGCCGTTGTACACTTGCATTTGCCTCTCTTTCTGTGTTTTTTTTTTGGAAATGGATCCCATATTAAATATATGTCAGGAAATGCTCCTGATGCCACTCTTGATGAAGCAGCAACGTCGTCGCAAATTGCGTGAGAGGTCCAGAATCAGAGCTTGGCAATATTGGACCCATCCGTTGATGGCACAGCGAATGTCCGTTGGATATTTCACAAACATGTATACACCAGTGAGTATATATGCTCTATGAACTATCTAAACTAATTACGACATTTTAAACAATTTTTTCTAGTATTTTTTATGGTTTACCATCATATTTCTGAGTTTTCTGGTCAAAAAAAATTGGGTTCCTTTAAAAAGGCTTATAAACGCAAACACGGCTAAACGCAGGTGCCTGCGTTTAGCGTCTGAAACGTGGAAAAGCAAAGTGTCTGAACGCATTTTTTTGCTTCTGGAAAAACGAGGTTAAACGCAACTGCATAAAAACGGGAAAAAACTAGACTGTGTACATGGACACATAGGATAACATTGCATGCATTCAGGTGCAGTTGAAAAAAGTGTCTAACTGCCTCTGAACGCGCGTTTAACTGCGTCTCGTGTGCATGGGGCCTACAACCTTAAAGTGATACTAAACATACACTGTTTAAATTTACATTATCCATTTTCATTCTGTATGTGAATGATGGGACTGTAATTTTAATTAAAAAAAAAAAATCTAAGTAACATTTTCTCCCAATTGATATACAGCCGTCACATGACCCAGCTCGTTCCCAGTGGCAGGGGGAGCTTCTAGTCCTCTGCAACTGGTCACATGTTCAAGACCGAAAAACAAAAAAAGCAGCCTTTGGGATACCGGAGTAAAAAATAAAATATCAATTGTCATGCAAATATAGATTTAAAATCAAATCAATTTTTTTTCCACAACATCATAGTGTGGGCGGATTTCTGCCAGCCACAGCCTGTGTCACGCCCCTTCAGCCTGTGTCTTGGAACAAGAGGAAGGTGAAGCCTCCATCAGGATACACGTATACGCTATACTAGAGCCCATGTGACTAGAGTCGCATGGGCTCTAGCTGACAACACCGCCTTGCAAAATCCCCAACTGCAGTGGGGACATGGACAGAACAGCAGGATCAATCATGTTTTACCATGTACAAAATAATTCCATAGTGACCGAGTATTAACAGCAGGTAATACAGCATTCATCGGTAGTTTTTAATGTGGGCTTAATGACATTAAAGCATTTGCCATTCTAACAAATGAAAGGAAAAAAAAATAAAAAATTTGGTTGGAGAGCCACTTCAGTGGTCTTGCCAATGCAAAACAAATGGTTTACCCAACTGTCCCCCTTCCCTCCCACAAGCTGCTTGTTCATACAGAATCTTCCCCTCATTTGGCCACTGGGAGCTGGGTACTTTTCACTTTTTTTTTCTCCTAGGATGCAGTGGTTGGTGTCTGAGTGACCAATCAGCAGGCACTAGCATAGTCATGAGGGTCGGAGTCCTCAGCCTTGTGTAAGCTTTGACAATAGTGACTTTCACAAGGCTCACTCTCTGCGCTCTTGCAGGCAACTGAGCTGCAGTGCAAGTAAAGCATATATTAGCATACTAGGGTGTTGGGAGCATTTAAGTGAATAAGTTGTTATATCTTTCATAAGAAAAACAAAAGGTTTACTGTATGGGGGGGGGGGGGGGGGGGTTCTCTTCGATCTTGTCCACTTTTACTTTAGTTGAGACAAATTCCATGTTACTGTTTCAATTGCTGGTAGCGTATAACAGGGTTTCTCAACTTCAACAAGCACCTTTCAAGTGGTCGTGTTTTTAAGTTTTACTTCATTAATTGAGGACTTAATCAGTATCCCTGACCTAGCAATTGTCAGTAATGCTGCATGTGAAGGGTATCCAAGAAACATGTGACCAGACAACAAATAAGGGGTGCCGCTCAAGGCTCCATCCAGTTAGATCCTCTCCTGTAGTTCACCGCTAGGAGCGATGGCAAGGACAAAGCTCATCTCAACTCCAATGATACAACAGACAAAAAGGTCCTATGTGCCGCACATCACCGCAAGATCCTGTGGATCCTGTGGATCCTGTGGATATATGAAATGACAAACTCAGCCCGGGCTCCAGTCAAGCCACGCCTCCTCTTCAACGCTTTTCACTCCACCCCCAGAACTTAATCATCATAGGGGGCGTGGCTTGGCTGGAGCTTGGGCTAAGGCTGTCATTTCACATATCCACAGGGTCTTGCAGTGATGTGCGGCACATAGGACCTTTGGTGTACCACAAAAATAAAATAAAAACGAACCTCATGGAGGCACTAAAAAGGAGTTTACCTGGGAATAACTGATATAAATGACATCCACAGGCTTTGGTTTGAGCATTTCCAGTATGCTGAGAAGTAAAAAAAAGATGACCAGATTTTTTTTATTTCTCCTAAAAGAAGGTAACCATCATGTCACTGCATATGACCTCTTAAGAGGTTGGGGTAGCCAGAGCCACGATTGCATTCTCTACACTTTACATGTGTTAGGGACATGCATATAGTGCTTATACATACATATTCAGGATGCACAGGTTCTTTATCCCTTTTAGTAAAAAAATAAAAACTATATCTGGAAAGGTAAGACTTGGTTGTTAATTAGCAGATGGCATTTGTGCTGACTGCTATTATCACTGGGCTTGCATGTAGGATATGGATGTCAGCTCAGTTCATGTATGAAGGACACGTGGGGAAGGGACTTTCATATAATCTGATTACAGTGTCTAGCATTCTATGAAGAAGATGGATGACCGGCACATACTTTGAATTCCTGGGACTGCTAATTGATGGTCTGCCTGCCGGGACACATTTAGACATGTACCTTTGGTGTTGGCTGTGCCAGGGATTATGGCAGAGTGCTTTCCCTTTTGTTACACTTGTGTCAGAAGGCAGCAAGTTAAAGTTTGTTTAGTCTCCTGATGCCCACTTGCCCCGAGATCAGCAAATATTTAAGAATGCGCTCTTTGCTTAGGAAATGTCATCTTGCCGTGAAAGTATGCAACACTAATGCTCAAGTCATAGCACTGCGACTTGTCACTTGGCAGGTGTCTGGACTGTCACATTATTCTCCCGTCATGTCAATCATTTTCTCATATATTGTATTTGGAATCTGCTTATTGGCAATATTGCCTGAGATTTAGATTTCCCTGGTGTTATATGCAGCACATGGGTTAGGATAACCGTGTAATCTATAATGCTGCAGCGCTTGTTTATGTGTCTAAAGCATCTGAGACCGGGCTCCAGCAAAACAGGCATAAGAACGAGCAAGCAATAATAAACCAGGCCAAATTCATATTTGTCATTTTTAGATGAGACCCTACTAAGCATTACTGCGGCACTAAACAATATCCTTTATTCTCCTAAAAGGATCTATACACTTATTTTGGCTATTTTTTGGCTGCTTCTCCTATGGATTACAGGAGTGCACTTTGTTCTGCACTCGTAACCCGTTTTTAGCTGACAGCGGGCTAACAGTCAAGATCCACCCAGAAGCCTGGACAGGTAGCTGGCTCAGCCTCTCAGCAAGGCACTGAGAGACTGAGCCAGCCGCTCCCACCCCCTGCACAGCCTGGCACTCTAGTGAGCGCTGGAGGGGCAGAGCAGAGAGCCAGTGACTGACAGTCACCACTCTCTGCTCAGAGTGGAGGGGAGAACTAAGCGGCCAGCAGTGTTTGATCGCTCAGTTCTCAGTATAAAAAGGTGGAAGGGAAACATGCAGCATCGGATGGATTTGGCATCTACCTAGGAGTGTATAAATGTATATTTTTTTCTCTTAATGGCCTTGTGATCCATTTTTCAGAAAAAATGATTTCTTACTGTGTGTTTCTGCCTCCCTGTAAATGCTCTTGGTGAGCTTCTGTACCTCTTTTCTCTCACTTCTGTTTGTCTTGAACAATCAGTGCATTGCTGCATTATGCACGCTACACAACCCATAGTACATCTTAGGAGTGAGCAAGTAAATTTTGAGGAGGCTGAGAGCAATATAAGTTGGATACTTTTTATTTAGGGTAGTTGATGCTTGCAATAAACTACCAGCAGAGGTAGTGAGGCAGTCAACAGTAAATGGCTTCAAAAATGCGCGAGATAAACATAGATCTATAGTCAGACAAAAAAAAAAAAAAACCCTACCATGTCCATTGTCCAAAGAATCCTCGTCTTCAGAACTTTCCTTTCAACAGCAATTTTGCCATAGAATTTAGGCATTTAATGTATTGTGCATTTTATTAATCCTGTAAAAGCCTCCCTTGCGTATACATCCTAAAGCCCCAATACTGCTGCTAGGTGCCACCATCTTGATTTGTTGTCAGTGGCCTCTGCAGACTACGTCACTCAAGTGACATTTCCCTACACTCCTCCCTGGGTAGCTACATAAAATAGTTACGTAGTAAGGAAGAGGGAGGGGCTGTGCAAGGCAAAAACTTTCTAGAGCGATTTTTGATTTTGCTAGAAAATCTGACCAAATTGAAAGCAAAAATAATTAAGTTGGTGACAGTATCTTTACTGTAACCTGTCAGGAAAGAAATAGCCCTCACAATGCTATCTACCTGGCTGTTCTACTTACCCTAGGACTTCAATACTTGGAGTCATTTACCCGAGGCCAAAAAAAAAAAAGCTAAGATAGTCAGACGTTATATACTTGTTAAAAATCAGTAACTTCCAGTATTTAAGCCAGAGGGTCAACATGACATCCAGACAACTAGCAGTCAGCTGTGGCAATGTCCATATTTTTCATGACAGGTCATTAGAAATCTTAATTGTGCAACCCGTCCTGGCACTGCACTAGACACGTAATCTGGGACTGCAACATTATTTTGGCAAAGGCCATTTGGCCTGCACAGGGCTACATTGTGAAGTTCTCTGTAGCAGGGCTGAAGGTAAGAGCTTGTCAATTCTGGAAGACCATACTACATAATACGGAAAATTGATAAACATGCCAACTTTATCATGACTACAAATGTTACCTGGTCAGCAATTTTCTGATTGACTTTGTTACCTGGAGTAACATTTACAATACAGAAGCCACAGCAATCCATCCGAATCCATCTTTTAAAGATGTCACTTCTGTAAACTGGAAGCTGATTTGTTGCCAAGTGTTCCTACACTTGGCACACGATAAACTGCTCTCTGCACGGCCGTGTGGAATAAGCCTGAGCGTGGCTGATCGTTCTACCATCACCCAGAAATGTAATATCCACATAAGGGATAAGTCATATAGTGACTGATCAGGTGTTGATAGATTTACAAGCCAAGGCCAAATATCTCAGCAGTAAGATTGCAAAATATAGATCAGGCAGCCTCCATGAAGGTTATTACCTGCAAAATTCCAACAAATAAATCAATCCCATTCATTCATCATCACAGGATTTAATACGGACCTTTAGGGGCTACATAAAAGCTGAATGAGGAACTAGAATAAAATAACGTCTTTGAGCGTTGTAAATAGATGCTTTATACGCTGCCTATAAGCCTTGTGTAAAAGTGAAATGAATGCTGAAAACTCATGCTCCGTTCATTAGCCAGACCTCAACCTTGCCCGCTAGAATAAAATAAGCACTAGGTTAAAGAGGAAAAAAACAAAAAACCATGGAGAGCCAGACCGCTGCTCTTATACACACAAAGTGACCCGGATCTCCAGCGTTCTGATCCACCCCCTAAACAGTGCTTGAAGCAACAGCTTTTGCAGCTCCTCTTAAAAAAATTCTGAAAAAACATTTTTATTAGCGTTTATGCTGACTGACTGCATTCCAGTAGTAAAGACAAAGGCTTCAAAAAACATTGAAAAGTTATTCTGAAAATTACCGGTACATTAAAGTGCAGGGTTGCCACCAAGATATTAGGGGCCCGCCAAAAAAACGGCACTTTTATATAGGGCCGGTTCCTACACGAGCGGACAAAGGTACCACCCCCAAAGTCTGGCAGTTGTGTTCACTACCTGCAGAGAAAAACTGAACATTTTTATCTGCAGGTGGTGTGAACCTACCCTAAAGCCCTGTACATTCGGCCCGTGTGTACTGCAGAGCTGGTCTGACAGAAGCCAGTCCGGCGAAGGGACATAAGCGAAAAAAAAAGGTCAGACCGGCTCCCGATAAGCGCCCTCAAGCGCAAATGGCTAAGAGCGCTGACCGGAGTGTTCAGACGGGGGGGGGGGGCGGCCCCCTGTTAGAACACATTAGAACAGCAGGGAAGATCACTGTACTAACATTGGACTGGTAGGGGTCTTTTTTTTTTTTGACAGGGCTCCCTGCCAGAACACTCCATTCAGCGCTCTCAGCCATTGGATTGGCAGACCTTTGTTGGTCATGCCCCTTCAACAGAAGCAGGTCGAACTTCAGTACACATGGGCCAAATGTTGGCCGGATTCTACTGAACTGGCCGTTGTCACTGGACATGCGGCTTGTGTGTACTAGGCTCAAGATTGGTCCTCGCAGCCTCCTCTCCGCTATGCTTTAGCAGTCACAGGTCTTCTGACAATCAAGACCAATACAAAACCCACAGCTCTGCACTGGATGGGAGGATGTTGTGGGACAGTCCACTCCTGCAGCATATAGGAGCAGAGTAGGGCACCAGCTGCCAGATCTGCTAAATAAAACATCTTTTCGGCCCCTAGACCGAACCGAGCATATAAAAAAAAAAAAAAAAAGGAGAATTTTTTCCCTTTCCCCAGAAAAGGACTTTTATATGTTAAAGATTATATAACATTTTAGCAATTGTGTTTACATATACTTTAATATAATTAATTGCACACAAATGCTCAGTAGATGTACATTAAGACGATAATCGGAAAAACAGAATAAAGCAGTCCTTTCTTCTCGTTCTTTCCACATGCTGAGCAGAACCACATTCCCATGAAAAAACCCTAAATACGCTATTTTAGCTAATGTTATGCCTGCACCCCCAGCATATGGATTCAATGTTGTAAAAACAACACCAGGCAACGAACACGCCCGTAGCGCCCTGTCGGAAGATGAGGGGTTACGGAGCACAACAGATAAAATTAGCAGCTGCAATTATCATCCTCACGTCCCCTGCAGCTACCTTATACCACGTACAGCTGTGTTTACAGGAAACGCCGGACTAGCTCAGCTCTGGCACCAAAAAGATTAAAGCTGTTACTACATGATTTGCTGCTAATTAAAATAAAATATTTTAATTACTAATGCTTAGGCTTTAAAAAGAAATTGCAGTAAATATGGGATTTATGGATGTGGGCTCACAAAAAGGTAATTTCCAGCATATAACCACCCATACATTGGACCTATAGGTAAATGGTAACTGTATACTTAGATTCAGTAAAATAAATACTTTCTTTCATGGAGAAAAACTGTGCATTAGGTTCCCTCACATGCTAGACAAATAAGACGAGGATCAGAGTCCCCCTTTCAACAAAGGTCCAAAGACCTGCATTGGAGAGAGCATTTTCTCCAGAATAAGCAAGTTCTTCCACTTTTTCATCTTTATCCATCTCAGAAACACTGGTATGGGTCTGTGTCAACACCTGCTCATCTTGGTTTTAGGGTGAACCAGCCTTCAAAAGTGAAATGTTTGCTATCCTATGGGGAAAAATCTAAAAATGTGGATTGTACCCAATCAGTGCCCTAAAAAGTCCAAGTTTCTTCTTGACTTCCTTCTGAAAAATAGCGGCGTACTTCCGGTGCCTAGGCACTCCACTACCTTGAGCCTAATTGCTGTACATCAGCAATATGAGATCATTAAGGCACCACAAGTGTCACAAGATCTGGACTGGGATTTGGTGATGTTATCACTGCACTACCAATTGGTCTTGCTGCACAAGAAGCTGCACATGAACACCTGCAGTGCAAGGATCTTACTGCTTCTACTTCAGTTGATGTGTGCTTTCTGCATCTTACCTGCCGATTACCTGTCAGAGGCAACTCTGACATGAAGAAAAACCATGTTCCTCAACCAAGATGGCCAACTCTGCACAGATACACAATAAGGACATAGAAGTCAGTGTGGTAAATATACAAGCTGCATTGAGCCTACGTATTGGTGACTAGTCTCTTGTCCTTTGCTTTTTTCCATAGCTCGGTTCCCTTTAAAAGGAAATCACACACGCCGCCCCAGTCATTCAAAGAGATCTGTTAATGCCTGAACTACAAGTTCCATCGTGTACCACAGCAGATGGTTGGTAGTTCGCAATGAACTGGTGAGTGTCCTCATTGTTCATTAACTCTTCTTTAATCAGGCAGGCCCTTGTACTACATCCATCAGGGGTGTCCAACCTGCAGTCCCAGAGAGTTTAGCATGTGGCCTGGGTCCATATGGAGAGACATTGGGGTTGCCCTGCAAGCATAGCAGCTGTGAAAGCCTGCATTGGCAAGTCGTGCAAACACACGCCGCCTGGAGAGATGCTGGGGATGCCGTGCAAACATAGTTGATGGGTGCAGGGTGAGGTCAACTGGTGAACTGCTTCCTGTATCCTACTGGTGGTCCTAAATCTACATACCAGGAAGCCATGGACTTTCTATGGAACACACCAAGGGCCAAGATAAGGCCTTGTTCTAAGAATCAAAGAAAGATTTTATTTTTCTGCAACAGAGGCACAATAGTATATTGGTACATAGAAGAGCTGGAATCTTGAAAAAAAATAAAAATGGGGATTTAGCCTTTCAACCAGTCATTAGATTAGCTGTTGTAGTTGCATTGGTATCAAGGCCCCCCCCCCCCCTTTTTTAACCTGCTAATAAAGCCAGTAACACTTTGTCTTAGGGTATCTCCACTTTTATAAAGGAGCAAGAGACAGCTTTGGACAGCAGCATTGTCAATCTGGGGGGGGGGGGTTGTTGAAAATTACCAGAATTATGGGCCAGATCACTAGGTGAAAATAAAGTGAAAAAGCCTTAAGAAATTGAATGCAGACACCACATCCAAGAACTAGCAAGCTGATATAGATTACAGGTTTGCTTTCGGGTTTAGATATGCTTCAAGTAATGTGAAGGCGTAACAACTTACAGGTATTTCATAGAGAGCACAGAACTTTCCGACATTACCTTCGTCTAACTTTCGCTCTAGAAGTCACCCAGTGACACCTTTGCTTAGCTACAATGTTACAAAGTGACATTTCATTGATCTTTATTTCACTACAGCGGGGTGAGATGCAGTGTAATACATCGCAACACGCTGGGCTGAAAAAATAAAAAAAGTAGTAGTGCATGCCCTACTTGCTTTACCTTTCAGCGCACACTTTTGTGGTGTGAAGTGAAATCATAGGACTGACTTAAATGATGCCCCAGAGGTGATGCAAACAATAAAAGTCCCAAAGCGGGCATAGAAGTCTTTATGGTCTTCTGCTGTACACATTATCCACCCCTACCAGTAAGGGTCTACTCACACCATAGGAGTTGAGCTGCACTGGACAGCCTTGTCAAACGCAGTCCTGATGATCAGAAAATGACAGACAATTTGCCTTTATTTTCTTATAGTTCAGTTTACATCACTGTGCTGTAATGTGTGCAGTCTTATCAGCATTTTTATTTCACAGTAAAACACTTCCCGATGTACCAAAGCCCATTACTCTGGGTCACCTGCAGATGCGCTGCACCGCCCACCCGCCTTATATTGAACCTCTTACCTTCCTGCAAGCTACCCGACAGTCTTGTCTGACTGAAAGCAGACATTTTTGCCATTCCTAATAACGGAACTTCATGGCAAGCAATACATTTTTTTATTATTCATAATCATAATCCAATCTCCAATTCATGTAACGAGTGACTTTCAACATTCGGTCTGCTTTGAGTCAAAGAAAGCTTTGCCATTGAGGACTATCATGCTAGGGAGATTATATGCTGGGGATAGAATTTAAATGGACTTTTCAAATGTTGACATTAACTTTAATTACTTGATAGGTCGCTTTGTCAAAACCCAGCGATTTTTTTTTTTTTGCTTTTTCCACCTCATTGGCATTATATTTGAGAAACTGTACCACCAGACTGAAATATAGCAAGTGACCAAATTACAGTTATTTTAATAATTACCTGGGTACATGCCAAGCAAATGTTCTCAGTCTATAAATAGAATATATTTCAGCCTAAAAATTACATTGAGGGGTGGATTTTTGCAGCAGCGAATATGACATTCCAACATTCATTGCAGGTAAATTTCATTGTAAAGCACATGCAGTGAATGTATCTTCTTGGTGTGTCATTACCCCTGAATGTACGGGCTTTATAAAATGTCCCCGTCTTAATATGCCAAAGTTATGGTTAGAATTATTTAAAAAAAATAAAAAATAAAAAAAAGTACACAGTTAACTTTTCTTGAGTTGCTAAACTACATTGAAAAAAATAACTAGAATATTATAAACTGCTTTTATTGTCAAATAAAATATTACATGTGCACAAGCATAGTCTTATAGCCCAACAGAACCATGTTAATCACATATTGCAACAGGGCTGCATACACACCGATTCTGCACCTATTTTACTTTAATGGTAGGTGCTTCTGCTAGGATCAAAATACTCGTGTGTGAGCTGCGGTCTGACTCTCCAAGCAGTAGCCCAGCTCTCCAAAAGTCTTACAAATCCAACCAAAATTGAACTAATCAACAGTGCTGCCCAGGTAGCATGAGCAATATTGGCCAATGCACTGCTCAAGTTAGGGTGGGGGGCACAGGAGAGCCTGTCTGCATTACAGGGATAAATTGTACATTCAGTTGGGCTCTTTAGAGTAAGGGAATACAAAAGCATTTTACAAGCTCTGGGCTCCTTTTGGATTCAGTTTACAGGTGCTGAACACAGATCTAAAACAGGAGTGCTTCATTTTGTTAAAAAAAAAAAAAAAAACAAAAAAAACACAGACTTTAGCAAAACTTTTTAAAAAAGTTCATCTAAACCCAAAAAATAAAAAAACACCTTTACAAAATGTCAGCTTACCAGTCCTTACAGCTTACCCGCATTGGTTTAATCAAGCTTTTCCCTACTTTATCCTGCCAATAACACTTCCTGTCCCAGGGTGACAGCATAGGAGACGCAGACATGGGAAGGTTTTTTTTACCTTAGAGAATGCATTAACCACTTGCCAACTGCCTGCCGTCGATTGACGGGGGCAGATAGGCACTCCTGCGCAAATCGCGGTACGGCGGGCACTTTGAGTATAGGGGGTGCCACGTCCCTAAGGAGCCGATGCGCGTGCCCGGCAGGAGAGAGAGAGAGAGAGAGAGAGAGAGAGAGAGAGTGAGAGAGAGAGAGAGAGAGAGAGAGAGAGAGAGAGAGAGAGAGAGAGAGAGAGAGAGAGAGAGAGAGAGAGAGAGAGAGGAGAGAGAGAGAGAGAGAGAGTGAGCGGAGAGAGAGAGAGAGAGAGAGGAGAGAGAGAGAGAGATCCACGTCCTGTCAGGGAAGAGGAGACAGATTGTGGTTCCCTATATGCTATATAGGAACACACAATCGGTCTCCTCCCCCAAGGAAGTCCCACACCCCCCCCCCAGTTAGACCACAGTGAGGAAAACACATTTAACCCCTTGATCGCCCCCAGAATAAACCCCTTCCCTGGCAGTGACATTTATAGCATTACTAGTAAAAAAAACGAATATGACAAATCTATCCATTTTGTAGAAGCTATAACTTTTGCGCAAACCAATATATACGCTTATTGCCATTTTTTTAACCAAAAATATGTAGAAGAGTATATAGCGGCCTAAAACTGATGAATACAATTTGTTTAAAAAAAATTTGGGATATTATAGCAAAAAATGTTTCTCAAAATTGTCGCCCTTTTGTTTATAGTGCAAAAAATAAAAACCGCAGAGGTGATCAAATACCACCAAAAGAAAGCTCTATTTGTGGGACAAAAAGGACATAAATTTAGTTTGGGAACAATGTCGCACGACTGCGCAATTGTCAAAGTGACCCAGTGCCATATCGCAAAAAAGGGGGTAAATCCTTCCGGGGCTGAAATGGTTTAAGGTAAAAATAGCCTTAAGGGTCAGTTCATACTGCCTGAATGCAGGAACCCTGCAAATCCACTGCAAGTTCCCGCATCGCATGTCTCTTGGTCGCAGTTCACACTGCCCTATGCGAACTGCTGGGAGTGTCAATTAAAAGTTAATGACACCCCAAATCAGTTTGCATATCGCAGTTTGATCTGCAAACTCGGACAGGAATATGATCACATGATCAAAAAAAAAAAGTCCTGTGCGAGTTTGGTCTGAATGCAATGCAAATTCAGCCATACTATCTGTATGGCTGAATTTGCATTACACGAACATCGCATGTTATTTGCACTGGGTTGCACTGCAACATGGTGCAAATCACATGCAATCTCGCACCACACAGCAGTGTGAACTGGCCCTTAGAACCACTTTAAGGGCTTTAGGAAAGATGACACTTTGTTTTGGTATAATTGATCAAATGTAGCATGTATGCAGTACCCTTTAGTTAAATGAAAAATCTTGTTTCTTCCAACCCTTGTTAAAGGCAAAGAAGGTCTTAAACAATGGATTAAAGCGGTAGTAAAGCCGCTGAACTTTTTTTTTTTTTTTTTTTTAACACCTGTAAAGGAAAAGGCATAATGAGCTAGTATGCACCGCATACTAGCTCATTATGAAATACTTACCTTAGAACGAGGCGTCGGTGACTCACCTGGTCCACGCCGAGGTCGCTGACATGTTGCCTCGGCGTGTCTTCCGGGTATCGCGGCTCCAGCGCTGTGAGTGGCTGGAGCCGCGATGTCGTCACTCCCGCGCATGCGCACGGGAGACTTCTTCCCGGCAGGGTTCGGATTCTGCCGGCCCTTCAGCCGAGAATCCCCCGTGCGCATGCGCCGCTGCAGTCAGCGGCGCATTGCACGGGGAATATCTCCTAAACCGTACAGGTTTAGGAGATATTTTTTTTACCTACAGGTAAGCCTTATTATAGGCTTACCTGTAGGTAAAAGTTATAATTTTGACTTTACTTCCACTTTAAGTTGTACAGCTAACCTGCAATTATAAACAAGCTCTCCTAGACTCATAGCCAAGTCATTCAAGCAAAAGAAGAATCCTGACAATGACCAAGGTAAGTCAACTTTGGGTGTTCAAAGTCTTGGCCAGAGTTTAGCATTAACTGCCACACTAAGCCAGCTGCTTAGGACAAGGGAGTTTGGAACATGGCTTTTCTCTGGTCCATTCATGGATGACATATGCAATCATGCCTGGGGCGCCCGTTTCTTTGAAGAGGCACTAGTTGAGGCCATTAAGGTATCTTGGAATTGGTATTCTCAGAATCATCTTTGATCCTACAGAAATCTCATAAAAGGCACTGGAGCTGTAGCAGTCATATCTAGTGCAGACCAGAAACACATTGGCATGCATATCTTGCAGCTGGACCCACAGAATGCCCACCATTATCTTTAATAGTGAAAAAAGCTCTTGCCGTGCCCCTATCTTAATTACTACCACTTTAATATTGGGGCATGGCTTACTTCAATTTCAAGTTGAATGTTCATCAACTCCATGTCCAGTGATGTGTCCTTGTTGGACATGGATTGAATCTCACTGAATCTCATTGAAATGGCAGTTGGTAGGCTAAGTCAATAAGTCAGGCATCAGCATGAAATTTAGAGTGGCACAGGAGGATGCTTTGGCTAACAAAGGCAAAAAATGGCATCTTGCGGGCACATAAAGAAAAAAAAAAAAAAAAAAAAGAAGAAGTATAAATAATTAAGATCACCTGCTGATTCTGTTTTCTTGTGCCTTAAAGAATGTCCCGAAAACATTCCTACATCCCACTCACTAAAGTGTCAGTGACCTCGCTAAGCGAGAGACCCTCTCTGGAGGTCCAATGAGTCATACAGAACACACAGCAAGAAATTGTCAACTATGCAAAAGTGACTGCAACAAAAAGCCCTTGTTTATATACTTCGTATTTTGAAGGCCTCAGACAATATTTAAAGGATAAGTTCACCGTTTAGAACATGTTACACCCATATTTAGGGTTTAACATGCAACATGTTCTTGTTCCGCTCACCCCCTCAATGTGACAGCAAGTGGAGGTCACCCGCCATCAGAGTTTAAAAATAGTGCAGTTGTGCAGGGCACCACCCACACAGCCACATCAGACATGGACTCCTGTGAATGGAAAAAAAAAACTAGAAGTCCTTTTGGTCACTGACACAGTTGAAACCCATTTGTCTCTGTAAAGGTCTTCACTGCATTATGCAAAATAACACTCATTAACATAGCATGCAAAGCTTTTATTACGTCACTGAAGTGGAGTCTCGGTGGCCATAAAAAGAGAAACACAAATTAAAACACTTGGAGAAGAGAATAAGGGAGACTGCAGGAAGGTACTGCGATCCAAGGCCTTGTACATATGGGTTTCAAAATGAAAAAGTAATGTCTACAGCAGGGTTTCTCAACCAGGGTTCCTCCAGAGTTTGCTAGAGGTTCCTTGAGCATTTAGCAATTGCTGCCTCTCAGATAAGTTCCCACTGACACCAATGAACCTTTTAGTCATCTGTATGGGGGCAATTCTTCCCAATGACCGCAAGCGTAAGGAGCATTATTCCCACTATCAGTTCTTTGAGGTTGTTAGGGGTTCCTTGAGCAATTTCTGCCTCAAATAACCAACACCAATGATGGTTTTAGCTATGTGTAAGGGGATATTGCTTTTCAATGACCACAAGCACAAGGAACAGTCTTCCCACTGACCATTACACAAGCATCATGATACGCATCATGAGTTGTAGTTCTAGTAATTTTTTAGCAGGAGTTCTTAGACCGGAAAGTACATTTCAAGGGTTTCCCTGGGCTGAAAAAGATTGACAAAGGCTGGCCTACAGCATAAGCTTTCATAATCTTGGCATCATTTTTTTAGTTATTCATGCACCTCCTTTGCCATGAGCTCATCATACCTTTAGTGATTCTTTTTTTAGCAAAACAGAGCTTATATACCGTGCAAATTTTAGGTTCTTCGAGGATCTTGCATTCTGTTTTTGGTCCTTGCATTTTAGAGGTCCATTTAAAAAAAAAAAAAAAAAATTGTTCAATTTTCCCAGAGAATAAAATATGAAACCTGGCATTCGGCGACAATTATGTTTTCGTTTTATTTATTTTTTCATAAAAAAAGACCATGTAGTGAGAATCACTGTTACACAAAATAAAGATAAAATTGTGTAGTCAGTCCATGACCATGCCTTTTCAAATGTAAAATCCTGAAGAATGTAGACTGACCAAAGGAGAAGTAGGTAAAACGTGTGAATATTCTTGGAACCCTGAGGAACACACTTAAGTCAGCAAATCATTCAGAATATATTTTTCTAGTCCTCTTAGCAATGAGAATGGCAGAAATTAACGCTTCCTAATCACCAATGCCAACAACAAGTCCTATCCATTAAACTGAGCTGCCTTATTAAATATGGGTTACTTTAATATCAGACAAGTGGTGGCCATAGCTCCACTCTTTAAAAGACTATTTAGTCTGCAGGAGCCAGAGAATAATAGCTCCAGCCAGTGAATGCAGATCACCCCATTGTGTATTCTTCCTAGCTCTGAGGTGTGACAGGCCCGTCTAATGTTTAATGGACTGCACTCCTTTCAGAGCCACTCTCTGTATATGTAGAGGAACAAAGCAACAAGCTGATCTGAGCACAGACCATGACGGAGATCTGGGCAGGTTCAAAGGTCACACGATCATTGCCATCTCCCAATCCTAATTACCTGCAACTATATTTTGTTTACAAATGAGAATGTAAAGGCAGAACCCCATATTCTAATGATAGTATAATTTAGAACCATTTTAAAAAGTAATTTTTCTGCTTTTTTTCTCTCCTATTCATCGAAAATTTAAAGAGCCCATCTTTTCACCTGAAAAGACCCCCTATCTTGCTCTCCTGAATAGACATCTTACACTTATTGCCACCTGATTCTAGATGTATTTTAAGCAGTAACCCATTTGATTTTGTACCAAGGTCAGATATATTGTGGGGGGGGGGGGGGGGGGGGTAGAAAAACACATTGCGTCTTCTTACTGTAGTTGTGCCCTCCAAATGTACAGTCGTGCACACACATCTCTTTGGAGTTTAGATATGCTTTATTATAACAGTATATTGCAGCTTAAAGGGGACCTTCCCAGGGGCCCTATGTGTGGCCTGCGTTACGTCACTAGTGTCTTAAAAGGAACCAGGTGGTGTACATTGGAAAAAAATAAAAGTATTCATTTTTTTAAACCAGTGTTAGATGATTTCATGCT
The DNA here is from genome assembly GCA_028564925.1 of Lithobates sylvaticus. Lineage (NCBI taxonomy): Eukaryota > Metazoa > Chordata > Amphibia > Anura > Ranidae > Lithobates > Lithobates sylvaticus. Next base: position 459,629,884 of record CM053028.1, read on the forward strand.
AACCAGTGTTAGTGATGCATGCGAATGTGAAAATAAGTAAGAAAAAAGAAAAAAAGGAGGGTAAGGTCTACTTTAACAATTCTCAGGTGTAGGAGCTGCATCATTTTTTTAAAAAAAATATTTTATTTTCACCTGGCAATCCTGCAAATACACTTCCTGTCCTTGGGTGGCTACACTCACTCCAGTGGATCTCTGAAGGCAACCATGGTTGTCACCAAGACTGCCATTGTTCACCTCCATGACACAGTGGCTTGATGGGATTAGCAGTATACAAATGAAAGAGAATATTGTTTTTACTGTCTTTTCAGCTCACCAGAAGTGTCAAGGACACTGCCATTCTGGCAATATGAACAGGTATTTTCTGTAGTTAAAGAGGTTCTTCACTTGAAAAGGGAAAGCAAATGCAGTCACCACATTTAAAAGGTCTGCCAAGATGCAATACATTCATTTTGTTCTTGAGTTCAGACAGCCTTTAAAAATTACCGCCGTACATATATCTACCCATTGAGCAGACAACAGAGGTGCTAATTTTGGGGAACAATCAATTGTCAGGAAGTCCCAGCCTAGTCAATTACCGCTCCTTCCTCTACAGACTACACAGAAAAGCTCACGTCTGTCCCCAGCCAGAGGTGCTAACCGCCCTATCGCACTTCCTCTGCTATACAGTCACACAATTATACATACTAAAAGGGTGCTGGTTTAGGAGTCAATTGACCTACTAGTATATTTTAGGCTTTCCAAAGAAATTGGAGAAAACCTACGAAACGGTAAAAAATATACACCAAGGCTAGGTTTAACTCTTTTTGTGTGTGTGCGTTTGTGGATCCACAGAAACACTACAATCCATTAAACCTTGTTTCCTATGCGTCTCATTCACATCTATGCAGTTTCCTGCATTGTGTGTTTTTGGAAAGGTGCAGTGACTTTCCAAAAAACGCATTATCAAAAACATGCATGCAAAATGCACCGGAAAACACTAAAAACACATCAACTGCACATGCATAGATGTGAACCTAATGCAAATTCACTACATTGGACATGCCCATTATTACAATCTGTTTGAGCCTCTTCCAATGCCAACATGTTTCTAGACTAAGTACATGGTGCGAGTATGCGCCAAACAAAAATATGGCTAGAGCATACAACACCATGTCCTTGCTTGGAACCGAGCCCAGGACATCTAGGCATGAATGCTAGAGATGACCACTATCCATATGTTCTTCAGAATATTTATAAAGGTATAGATGGGCAAAATAGAACGACTCTGTATTTGTTTGCACATAAACCTACATACATAAAGCAGGTATGCTAGTATGGCATTGCACTGAATGGTTAACCTGTGCAAAAAATAAAATAAAAATACCCTCTGGGCTGATCTAGATGAAAAAAAAAAAAAAAAAAAAATCAGTTTGTTTTGTAGCAGAACAATACTGTCAAGACATGCAAGAGCAAAGTCAAGGGTGGAGCAGAGGGGGCATGTTTAACAAGGAAAGGAGGACTAAAGATGGTTATAAAATAGGAGAGACCAGTAACACACACACACACACAGTACACACACACACACACACACACACACACACACACACACACTTTGGATATTGGACAAAAATTTCACATTTGCAGAAACCAAGTGTTCAATGCTACAAGCCAGTTGAGGCTGAAGAAAGGCTGACTTTAGTATCATTCAATGCAGACGCTAGTACAAATACTAAATACTTAAATGACTGTCAGTAAACATGCCTGCTCAGGACAAGTATAAAAAAGGAAAATATATGCATGCAGCTTGTAAAATAAAGCATTTTACTAAGGAAATAAAAAGAACAGCTTAAAGCAAAGTATGAATAAGATACTCTGGAAAGGTAAGCAAAGTATCGAAACATCAATGGAAACAAAATGATCTTCACACATGTATCTTGAAGGAAACTTTAGCAATCAGATGAGGTTTTCTATCAAATGTCATGGACCTTAACTACCTCAATACTGGGCACTTACACCCCCTTCCTGCCCAGGCCATTTTTCAGCGCTGTCACACTTTGAATGACAATTGCGTGGTCATGCTACACTGTAACCATGTGACATTTTTATAATTTTCTTCACACAAATAGCTTTCTTTTGGTGGTATTTAATCACTCCAAATATTTTGAACAAAAAAAAATAAAGTCTTTCAGTAAACTTTGTAAATAAGTAATTTTTCTCCTTCGCTGATGAGGGGGTGCTGATGAGCACATATAGGCAGCACCGATAGCCGGCACTGACTAGCATCACTAATGGCCACTTATTGCTGGCACAGATTGGTGGCAAATGTAATCACAGCACTGATCAGTGCCCGGATTACATCCCTAGATGTCCTCTGAGGAGATGCCGCTGATCGGCTCTCCTCACACTCCATCAGTGTGAGGCAAGGAGTGCCGATAACCGGCATCTCCGCGTTTACATGTGACCGGCTGTGATTGGACACAGCCGATCACATGGTTAAAGAGCCGCAGCTCTTTATACAGATCAGGGTCCCGCTGTTTCCTAGCAACACAGCACGCCCGCGATCGCCGCACGCCTCCGGGGGAGCGCGAGACCGGTCGTTCTGGGAGGCAGTCATACGACGTCCACCCAGAACGAGAGCCGCAGCCACCCAAGCGGGCGGGAAGAGGTTAAAGAGTCAGGGCCAAAGAGCTCTTGGATCTACTTCTCCTGTAGGTCGTATTCGTGCACTAGTTCAGCTCTCCTATGACCGGTTTTCAGCTGAAAGCGGGCTAAAATAGGTTATTGGCTGACGTCCCTCAGCCGGTCCAAGCTCTGGAAAGACCAACTTTAATGTCGGAATCCACCCAGATCCCTGAGCAGCAGCTGGCTCGGCCTCTCAGCGAGCCACCAGAAGACCGAGAACGGAGCAATCAGCGTTTTTTGATTGCTCCGTGCTCAGTCTTAGAAGTGGCGGGGACAGATGTAGCTGGAATCAACGCTGCATGGGGGAGTATACTTTTGTTTTTGGAATCCCAAACTTTTAAGAATGGTCATTGGGGCTTCCACATTGACATAGTATTTGGTCTGCACATGCCGATCTAACTGGCTGATGGTCATAACTATAGGTACTGCTTCAAACATAACTTGTGTAGGTTTTTAATATCTGCTTAGTGGTCATTTAATCTTACCAGCCCTTTGAAATACTGAGGTCTTTTAAATGGCTTAACATTGCTAGAGAGATGAAATTGGTTCATTCTTTTGAGTATCACGAGTTGAAAGGTCCAGCATTATGTAGAATTATTTCCTCTGCAATTAAGCAAAGGCTAATTAATAGCAGATCATAGTCAAGATTTCAAGTCATTAACAGTGCTGAACCGCTGACCTTCCCAGGTGACCCTGTAGAGAAGTAATCCATTCATTTCTTTAATAAGGTTAGCAGAAAGGTCAGCTGTAAAATGCACACATTCCTGGCTGTTTATCATATCGCAGCACAAGAATTTCACTCATTGCCTGTATACAAGGAGGAATGTAGGCTATACCAATTTTCCACTGCAACAGCACTTGAGTACAAGATACCTATGTACATTTGCATTTAAAAAAAAAAAGCTGGCTATACACTACTACAGTGACAGGCAAACAGTTACAGGACTCCCATCTCCTAAAGTTCGCTCATGATGCTAAAAATTTAAGAGGAGACCTGAACTCAAGAATGAAAGATTTCCTATTTTATACATTTATCTAGAATTCCTCCAAAAAAAAAAAAAAGAGAACACTGCACTTCTTGTGCCTAGGCATGTGTGTGCTTTGAGCCTCAAAACTGTACATCTGCAGTTTTATATCGAAAGCACTTAATGCCTGACTGCTAGCCTCACAAGGCTTTGAGTGAGATTTGGTGAGATCGCTACTGTGCCGTCATCATTCCTGGAGAGAAAGCTTTGCCTGAGCACCTGTAGACATGCATCTCCCTGCTTTTTCCTCATTCATTCCGTGGATCAGTTTGTCCTGAACCTCTCCTACTTTTATTATAGTAAAGCAGAAATAAACCCATCAATTTAAAATTTTCCCAAAACTGTTACATTTAAGTTATACTGTGACTAAATAATGGTCACAGTTGCTAGTGCTCTAAACAGAACTGTCAACAGGGTGGATATAAATCCATGATTTAAAGGGGGGGAATAAATAAAATTTTATCAAATTTTTATAAAATGCCTTTGGAGTAAAAATCTATCTAAAGATAGGTTTTCCAATTAAGATACATTAATAATTTAATTTATTCAGCATGAAAAGGAGCTTAGTCCTGCTCCCCGACCAACATGGAAGCCTACACAAAAAAAAAAAAAAAGTTTGCAAAGGAGGCACCTTGTTTTAGGCATAGCTTCCACAGTTCAGGTTCAGTTTAAGAGCGTCGAACATCTAAAATGGCAATGTTAAAAGGAGAACAACAACCAAAGCTTGTTCGGCTGTGCTTCTCCTGTGGATCACAGGAGTGCAGTTCTGCACTCCTGTGACCCATTTTCAACAGACAGTGGGCTGAAGCCCGCAGGTTGGCAGACGTCACAGATCCGGTCCAGGCTGGGGAAAGATTAGGACCATATGGTTGGGAGCCACCCAGAAGCCTGGATCGGCACCTGGCTCAGCCTCTCATTGAGCCGCTGAGAGCCTGAGCCCACTGCTCGAGCCCCCTCCACAGCCCAACGCTCAAGGGGGGCATAGCAGACAGCGGTGACTGCCAGTCACCGACTCTCTGCTTGCAGGGCACAGAGAACCCAGCGATCAGTGGTCTTTGATCTCTCAGTCTTAGAGCAGACAAGGGACACATGCAGCATCAGATCGATGCTGCAGCCACCTAGGCAAGTATGCTTTTTTTTTTTTTTTTTAAACAACCACCTTTACCACCAGTCTACCACCAGTACTGGATGCCTTCAAACAAGCTGATGGTAGTTCTAAACAGTACCTAGATTCTGCCATCTAAGAAAGCTACAGATGACACGAGAGAGAGAGAGAATATAAATTGCATCTCCTACGGCTTTCTGGGGGCTGTAAGGAAGAGTCTGCATAGATAAATAAAAGCATTATAAAAAAACAAAAAAAAATAATAATCACTGTTGGCGCTATACAAATCCTGTATATTAACATTTTGACATGAAAAGTCTACAATAACAAAGAAGCAAAAATTGGGGATAGCACATTAAAATTCTTAGTGTTCAGCCTGCCATGTAACCCAGAGGACTGCTTTGTCTCACAATGAAATCAGGGAAAAACACACAGAAACCTTTCAATCCACTGCCCTGAGTACTGCACCTAGATCCGGAGACATAATGGTGCAAAGGCTCAATACACAGGAGTACTAACAAAATTGCTTATTTTGTTCAAGCTGCCAGTTGGAATGTTTTTTGGATTATTCATACCTCAAGCAATTCCCCTCTCTGAACTGCAAAGCCCACAATGGTGGAACATAGGTATCTAATGTGTCATAGTACGACACTCATGTGTATGGGCACAGAACATGCTTCATCTTGTGGTATCGAACAGGAGGCTACAAGGTTTAAGGTCTGCATATTCTTTCCCGTTGTGCGCGGCAGGAAATGCATATCATATTTGGACCATAAAATGTTTACCAAACATCTGCAGATCTCCTGCGGAAATTGGGGGGGGGGGGGGGGGACAGCGATGGTGAAATAATGTTTCTTCACAGGTCTCTGACAAGATAATACAGAATCCTTAATGAGACATGACTCAATTAATGACTGCTGATCGGGACTAATGACCAAACAGATGGTTTCCTCTAAACACAGCCATGGTAATTAACCGGCAGCTTGTTTTCCTGTTCTGCCTTTTCTCCATGATGAAATACCACAGGATTCCATAACCAACAGGAGAGCCACAAGGGCCACAGGAAAAGAATACGTCCGGAGATTAAAGAGCTGGAGCTACATAGAATATCAGACATCATTTGAAATCATTACATAGAACAAATTAAACATGGATGAAATATTGCACAGGTGCCTTATTTTTTTCAAAACCTTGTGAAGTCTTTACAAGTAAAAGTCTTTAAAATGGAGAAGAGTTTGTGTGGCCCTTGGAAACCAGCTTCTAGAAACATATACTAGACTTGTGAAGGTTAGACAACAAGTGGTTGTACAGAGTAACACAATCTGGTGATGGAGGGAGAACATGGCAACATTAAGCTCTTGGACCACCATCAACAATAGTACCCTAGGCTGCTAGTGCCCAACCTGCAGCCCTTTGGTATTTGTTGTACAGCCCTCAGACCCCAACTAGGAGTGGGATCATTGGTTTGTAAAGAGACTGTACTGGCAGTGATCCCTCAGCTGTCTCAAGTAACATGCTTCCAGTCTGATTTTCCTGCTGGATGGCTTCAGTTTCCAATCACACATGCAGCACATCTGCAATCTGATTATCTCTTGAATTTATATCCAGAGTTTGTGACCCAAAGTTGAGGTCCCCTATACTTGACTACAAGTTGACCACTACTGCCCTAAGATCTAAAGTAACCATTTGCAGAGCAAACTATCAATGCTTAAAAGTCAATTTTCCACTCCAGTTTTTAAAATAAGAGAATTTTGATTGGTCAATAAGAATGCAAGATTTTTCCCTTAGAGCACCATAATACACTTCCTGCACCTGTTCTCCAACGCTCACGTGCCTTAGATGAAGCCAGCCCGCCATACTGCAAGTGTCACTTTTCATTAGCCTCAAATACCAGGACATACCCTCCTAAAAATAAATGAGATTAAGTTGCGGCAGGAACAGAGCGCAGACACTTCAATAAAAGAATCAGACTCCCGGGGGTCTTGGATTTATAGGACAGCTGTACACAAAGCATGGAATTTAAGTTTAGGCTTTACAGGCCAGCGGCAGACATATTTAGACATGGTTTACTATGGTAGCTTCAAGTTATTCACCAAAAATTAGATCATTTAGGAGATATTTAAATATCCTCACTATGAATAGAGACCAATATCAGTCTTCCAATTTAAAGCAAACTAGTCAAGCATACATCATGAAAGAAGCCATTTTACCAAAAACTCGGTTTTGTTGGGAGATTGCCAACATAATCACTTGACTACATTTCACCCAAGTAGCAAAGAACAGGAGAAACGATAAGAAAGACTAATTGGCACAAATTGAAAAGTTTTACTTTTGTTTATCACAAGAAAAATGTCCTTTAACCTGCTGGAAAAAAAAAAAAAAAAAAAAAAAACACACACACACACACACACACACGTCTCATTCACACTGAAGTGATGTGTTATGCAGTGTATTAACACACATGCTTTTTAATGGATGTTTACATATGTACACATTTGTCCAGTGGCGGCCCGTCCATAGGGGGCGCCCGGGGCGCCGCCCCCCCCCCCTCCTTGCAGTTAAAAAAAATAAAAAAAAAAAAAAAAAAAAAAAAAGTTCAAAAAAAAAAAAAAAAAAAACATTTATTTAAACATGTCCCTTTAAGGGCGCCTTGCACAGTGCACTGCAGTATGCACCAATAGATAGATTCATGCATTGCATGAATCTATCTATTGTCACCGCTGCCGCCCCTATTCAGGTGTCCGGCCCCTGATCGGGCGCCGGGCATCTGAATTACAGTGGGGGGGGGGTGTTGCGGGAAGCGCCCCTATTAGAGCTGTAAGCTCTAATAGGGGACCCTATTAGAGCGGTGTGCTCTAATAGGCTTCCCTAAGTGTAAACAGCGGGCGCACGGCTGTGCGTTCGCTGATTACACAGTATTGTGTTAGGGAAGCGAATACATCGCTTCCCTAACACAGACCCGCCTCTCAGCCAATCAGGTTGCCAGGTCTGTTACCTGTCACCTGATTGGCTGAAGTCACAGGCGCTGTGATTGGACGCTAGGCGTCCAATCACCTAGCGTCCAATCACAGCAGAAGAAGACAGGAGGAGCGCGGGAGAAGACATCCGACGGAGACATCCGACGGAGACACCGCTCGTCGCCTGACGCCGTCACCAGCTGCACACCGGGACAAGGTAAGTGCAGAGGGCAGGCAGGGGGCACAGTGGCAGCACTTACAGGGGCACAGTGGCAGCGTTTGATGGGCACAGTGGCAGCGTTTGATGGGCACAGTGGCAGCGTTTGATGGGCACAGTGGCAGCGTTTGATGGGCACAGTGGCAGCGTTTGATGGGCACAGTGGCAGCGTTTGATGGGCACAGTGGCAGCGTTTGATGGGCACAGTGGCAGCGTTTGATGGGCACAGTGGCAGCGTTTGATGGGCACAGTGGCAGCGTTTGATGGGCACAGTGGCAGCGTTTGATGGGCACAGTGGCAGCGTTTGATGGGCACAGTGGCAGCGTTTAATGGGCACAGTGGCAGCGTTTAATGGGCACAGTGGCAGCGTTTAATGGGCACAGTGGCAGCGTTTGATGGGCACAGTGGCAGCGTTTGATGGGCACAGTGGCAGCGTTTGATGGGCTCAGTGGCAGCGTTTGATGGGCACAGTGGCAGCGTTTGATGGGCACAGTGGCAGCGTTTTGATGGCACAGTGAGGCTGTTTGTTTGCGCCCCCCCAAAAATTTTGAGCACCAGCCGCCACTGCATTTGTCATGAGGCTAAGTGGTTCTAGCTCCCATCTGCACACTACATGAAAACTCATAATGTTAACACAAAAAGTTTTGAATCAAGCCTAAATGTTTTGTTAGAAACTACTAATATACAGTGGATATAAAAAGTCTACACACCCGTTAAAATGTCAGGTTTCTGTGATGTAAAAAGATTGGACAAAGAAATAAATGAGAACTTTTTCCACCTTTAACCGCTTCCCGAACGCCTCCTGTAGATATACGTCTACAGAATGGCACGGCTAGGCAAAAAGGACGTATATATACACGTCCCCTTTAATAGCCAAGCCGTGGCGGCGCACACGCGACCTGGTCGGGAGCTCCGTGACCACGGCCGCGGGACCAGCGGACCCGTTCGCCGCTGGTGTCCCGCGATCAGGTCACAGAGCTGAAGAACGGGGAGAGGTCTGTGTAAACAAACCTCTCCCCGCGCTTCCTACTCTGCCTGTCATTGATCGGCTGTTCCCTGTCATCGGGAAAGCCGATCAATGACGTCAGACGTACAGCCACGCCCCCCTACTGTAAAAAAAAAACACAACACGTCACACTAACTCCCCTAGTGGTTAACTCCTTCACTGGCATTTACATAGGAATCAGTGCTATTTAAATAGCACTGATTTCTGTATAAATGACAATGTTCCCAAAAATGTCTGATGTGTCCGCCATAATGTCGCAGTCAAAATAAAAAAAAAAAAAAAAAAATTGCCGCCATAACTAGCAAACAAAAAAAAATAAAAATGCTATAAAACTATCCCCCATTTTGTAAATGCTATAACTTTTGCGCAAACAAATCAATAATTGCGATTTTTTTACCAAAAATATGTAGAAGAATACGTATACATACTAAACTGAGGAAAAAATGTTTATATATTTTTTGGGGATATTTATTATAGCAAAAAGTAAAAAAAACATTGCTTTTTTTTTTTAAATTGTCGCTCTATTTTTGTTTATAGCGCAAAAAATAAAAACCGCAGGGGCGATCAAATATCACCAAAAGAAAGCACTATTTGTGGGGAAAAAAGGACGTCAATTTTGTTTGGGACCACGTCGCACGACCGCGCAATTGTCAGTTAAAGCGACGCAGTGCCGAATCGCAAAAGGGGCCTGGTCCTTTGCTGCAAATTGGTCCGGGGCTGAAGTGGTTAATGTGACCTATAAACTGTACAACTCAATTGAAAGACAAACTGAAGTAAAAATAAAAAAACAAAAACACATGCATGCCCCGCTTTACGCACCCTCACTTTGCGTACACCCACAAGTACGGACAAATTGGCATCTAAGGGAAATCTTGGTCAGCTTGACATGGCACTGCTCCAAAACCATAAGCGACAGGGACACAAAACTTGGGGAGCACCGAAAGGGGACCCAGGACTACAACATATCCGAATTTGAGGTCGGCCAGCTTGCCGAGGTAATCAGCCATGCCTGTAAATGACTATTGCAATGCAGTACATGCATTAAGTGGTGAAGAAAGCTATTGCTTCACTTTAAGTACATTTGCGTTTTACATGCATGCTCAGGTCCCATTGTGTACTTAAAAAGTGGGGTATGCCTGTAATGTGGTTGCACAAGTGTGCACATCCTCTTATACCTGGGGATGTAGCCGTGTTCAGAATTAAGCAAAAACGCAAACTCATGTTGAGCCTTGGTTCACATTGATGTGATTTGGCATGTCAAATCGGCGGGAATGGAACCGCCCGAAACGGTGCGACATGGCACGATTCCCACAAGAGGTTTCTGTACTACTTTTGGCGATTCCGAGGTGGGATTTCCATCAACATCAACCTGCACAGATGTCTCTGAAATTGTCCCCGAAGTCTGGACTGACATGCGGAAATGAAATCGCGTGAGTTCAGCTGAACTCGCACGACTTCATTCCCGCAGTCAGTGTGAACCTGGGCTAAGTAGGAGTCAATACACACCTGCCATCATTTAAAGTGCCTCCGATTAACCCCAAATAAAGCTCAGCTGATCTAGTAGGTCTTGCCTTACATTTTCTGAGTCACAACCAACATCAAAAGCCATGGTCCACCGAGAGCTTTCAAAGTATCAGAGGGATCTCATTGTTCAAAAGCATCAGTCAGGAGGGTACAAAAAGAATTTCCAAGGCATTAGATATACCATGGAACACAGTGAAGACAGTCATCAAGTGGAGAAAATATGGCACACCAGTGACATTACCAAGAACTGGATGTCACTCCAAAATGGATTAAATGAGAAGAAAAATGGTCAGGGAGGCTGCCAAGAGGCCTACAGCAACATTAAAGGAACTGCAGAAATATCTGGCAAGTACTGGCTGTGTGGTACATGTGACAACAATCTCCCATATTCTTCATATGTCTAAGCTATGGGGTAGAGTGGCAAGGCAGAAGCCTTTTCTTTCAAAGAAAAGCATCCAAGCCCAGATACATTTTGCAAAAACACATCTGAAGTTTCCCAAAAGCATGTGGGAAATGTGTTATGGTCGGATGAAACCAAGGATGAACTTTTTGGCCATAATTCAAGGATGTTTGGCGCGAAAACACTGCAAATCACCAAAAGAAGACAATACCCACAGTGAAGCACGGTGGTGGCAGCATCATGCTTTGGGGCCGTTTTTATTCAGCTGGAACAGGGGCCTTAGTTAAGGTAGAGGGAATTATGAACAGTTCCAAATACCAGTCAATATTGACACAAAACCTTCAGGCTTCTGTTAGAATGCTGAACATGAAGAGGAACTTCATCTTTCAGCAGGACAACGACCCAAAGCATACTTCCAAATCAAAGAAGGCTTCACCAGAAGATTAAAGTTTTGGAATGGCCCAGCCAGAGCCCAGACCTGAATCCGAATGAAAATCTGTGGGGTGATCTGAAGAGGGCTGTGCACAGGAGATGCCCTCGCAATCTCACAGATTTGGAGTGTTTTTGCAAAAAAGAGTGGGCAAATATTTCCAATTCAAGAGGTGCCATGCCAATAGACTCATACCCAAAAAGACTGAGTGCTGTAATGAAATAAAAAGGTGCTTCAACAAAGTATTAGTTTAAGGGTGTGCACACTTATGCAACCTTTTTTTTCTTCTTTTTTTACTTCCCTCCACCTAAGAGAGTTCAGTTTATAGGTCACATTAAAAAAGGTGGAGAAAGTTCTGAAATGATTTATAAAGTTTCATTTGTTTACATCACAGAAACCTGACATTTTAACAGGGGCATGTATTAGATCCACTGTAAATACCCAATTTGATATCATTCACTCATGTCCTGTATGACACATCCAAGACTGGGGGAGAGAAAAGTGCAGCACAAGCAGTCAATGGGGTGTGCTGCAGTGCACATGAACTGGCAAGAAAACCGGCCATAGACAGTTCAATTCTCGGCCAGTTCAGCAGGGTCCGGCCAAGATTTGCGCCATGTATGGGGGAAGTTGGATTGTACCAGTCAGTCAATTTATCAATTGACTTGGTTACAACCAGCATGTTGGATTTTTAGGATGAGATTAAAAAAAAAAAAATAAAAAAAATAAAAAAAAAAAATAAAAAAATCGAGAAGCAACCATACGACACACCCAAGTGCACTTTTGGATGTGTTCACACGTACTCTTAGTTTCAGCAGGAAATGGCAGAGAGTCTAACCATGTAGGGGCAGGCTGAATGTACCCAGTTACTTGCGTACAACCAGCATGCTGGGTTTTACCTGCGATTTATGGTTCGCAGCTGCTATAGCCACTAGCAATAATCCCCATATTCCCAGCAGGGATGGCTCCCCTCGCCCACCCACTGGGAGAACACAATGTCTCCGCGGGATGGATGACCGCGTTGATGAAGGAATCAAAATCGTTTTTTTTTTTTTTTAAGAAAATCATATCTATGTGCGACTCATTACTGTACTGCTGCAGAGTTCTCATGGTCCAATCATAGGTTGGGCGATGACCAGGCTTTATTGTTTAAGTACAATGCAGAAGAATCAGGTCAACAGCCTGGCAGTATATCTCAAGACTAAATGGGTAAAACATAAGAAAGCAAAAGGATTTGTATTTAAACTTAGTGCTTTAAGCCATTTGTCTGGAGTTCAGTTTTAACATCTATGTTGAAAAACATGCATTGTATTGTGTGTCCTGGTCTAGCTACCTAGTCGGAGTACTAAGCAGGTATTGGTTACTTTCAGCCACCTATTATCTTTATTGAAACCATTTGCTTTTTCGGGAAGCATGCATAGGTTTGCTAATAACCTAGACACAGATATACATTATACCTACATACACAAAGTATCTACAATATGGTCACGCAGTAAAGGAAGAAGCCAATGTCTCATTCAGCAACCATCAAACCATATAGGAGGGGATGGAGAACAATATGTCAGGACAGAAGAAAGCACAGGCTAAGCTAGAGAAGAATGCCGGGGAAACTTACTCAGGGGGCTGCTGCTTTCATTGCTCAGCCTCACACTGTGAAGGTCAAGCTGAAGATCATGCGCTATCGCTGACAAACTCTTTAATTCTCACATTCATTGAAAAGCTCAGCTAAGCCTTGGATAGGAGCACCAGTGATCTGTATTCTCAAAGCTGCACCAATTTAATGCTGCCGTCCCAGTGGGGTCTCTGAAAAACGCATCCTAAAGTCTGGACCACAATAGCTCAACCATACATAGTAGAGCAGCTACATAATACAGCCAGCTTCCAAAGTAGCCTAGAATATAAATAAATGTGAAATCACGCAAATCCCCAAAGCCGCAGTATGTAAACTTTTTTACGGCAAGAGATGAATTTCTCATCTCTACAGATGTAGCCGTTTCCATGGCTCTAATAAAATAACCAGCCTGCTTCTCCAGCACTTCTAATGGAAATGTGAAGACACTGTGGTAGAGGCCATTTTTCTTTCAGGCTCACTGAAACGAGTCATTGCTGTTGGCAAGCCTCAAAGACTTCCAACTTTAAAAAGGGAAGGTTTATAATAGGCATCTAGGTGGGCAGATTTTCTTCTTCATTTTGTTAACTTTGCTCATTACATATATGCACTGTGCTTAATGCCTATTAGTGCAGAACAGGGATTCTACTTTCTGGCTACCCTCCTCTCAGTGGAAGTCTGTGGGTTAACCTAAACTCATAACGATTTACAGCAATTAGGTGCCATGTAGCCTACAACTGACTTTACCTCTGCAATTTAGTAGGGATACATTGCCACACACAAAAAAAAAAAAAAATTATAATATAATATATACAAATCTGTATTTGTAACCAAAGAAAAAAAAACCCCACCACAACACGGGACGTGTTTCCACTGAAAACAGGAGTTTCCCGATTAAATGGATTAAAATGAGAAATTACATGGTTATTGGTAAACTTTCTGTAAAGAAGTAAAAATTCAATACATGACAAATGATCGCCAGCAGTGGGTGGTCCACCCACCGCTAACGAAGTCCAGTTCGGACGAAACGTGCGTACGGGGGAGGAGCTATTGTACATGCCAGTCACCCACGCTCCATCGCTTTGTATACAGCGGCTTCATACTGCTGCTTTTTAATAGCCTTTTGCTGTGCAATGTTCTGCTGCTAATATCTGAGGCTTGTATGCCTCATGTTATGCTTATATTTTTTGTTCTAACTGGACATCCAGTATATTTTTTAAAAATAAAATTCGATCATAACAGAGCGCCTTTTTTTCTTTCAACATTATACCTGCATGAATATTCTCGTGGTGGCCAATTCCTTGGATTGGAATTGTACCTTCACCCCTCAAGAGATCTTGTGACCTGATCATCTTATGGTCTAATACCTCTGTCCCTTGGCTATCCTCTGGTTGGATCGGAGTTTGAGCGTCACCCCATAAGTGGGACCATGCGTTTTTGACCATTCAATGGTCCTACACACTTGGTAAGAGTACCCTTTTCGTATGGTGGAGGATTTGTCACTGCGATACTAATCAAGATTAAGGTAAAAAAACTTTCAGCTTTTCCAACCAAATTTAAGCTCTGTGCAGAGTTTTTGGAAAAGCAGCCGGCCAACCAAAAATGCAGAAAATCTGATATCTGTGGTCGTGCAGAGAGATCCAGTGTTGCAATGCTCCCATTGTTTCATCTGTATTGTCAAGTTTAAAAATTGAGACATTTTTAGAACATTCAATTACAAAATTGCTTGTGTAGCAGTTCTGAAGCTTATAAAAAAATAAAAATCAACATTTTAGTAAAAGTGGAATTTTCCTTTAAAAATGCTCTGGCAATCGTACTTCACACTAAGCAGCAACCAGTTCAGTGGGGTCAGAAGCCGATGATAGACAGCTGTATTTTCGTGTGTGATCACACATCACTGCATTATTTCTCCAGCTTTATCACTCTGGATCGATCACACGAAAATAGCCACTCTAGACTAAACAGGAAATGGGGAAAAATAGCTTTGAAAACATGTATTGTATACATGTTTTTAATGAAAGCCCCTTTACTTTAAATGGGTTTTTACAATCCAACAGAATGTCGCTTGTTTCAGTTGTGGGGCCGGCAGTGTTTTATACCAGTCTGGCTCCTGAAGGCTAACATTCGCAGTCAATCCAGCTATAAACACATGCAATCACTGACTGCAAGGTCCCCCTCGGGGAGTTGGAACTAAGCCGTGGTGCATGCTCAAAGCCTTCCTTGAGAATTCAGACAAGGCACATTATCTACCTTGGTCCCTAGCAACTAAAATGAGCTATACGTTTGGCAGAAGCATGAGAAAAATGTACACAGGTATTGAATTTTCTTTTCCAATTCATAGTACCAGAATCGCAACAGTGCTTGGAATGAAAAAGCTAAAATGTGCCAATTTATTGATGCAATTTATAAACTTTTTGAATACACTTTATTCTACGAAAAGGCCAAAAAAGGCTACTTTCAGATACCCGTTTCCATAGAAACCATTTTCCTGACTCTTGACCAAAACTGCAGCCAATGGAGCTTATGCCAGGACCTCTCTCGTTTATTTCCCCCTTTGCCTCATCACTCCTATTAAAGATTTTAAAGCCATTTCTACCTTTCAATTACCTACTCTAATGCTGGGCATACAGCCTTGTTTCTGTTCAGCCAATAATGGGGAAAAAAAATAAAAAATTTTAAATAAAAAATACCTCCACGGAGATTCGTCCAGTGCCAATGGACAAATTTTGAAAGCTGGTCAGGCCAGGTGTCCAAATTCCCAAACAATGCCTGCATCTGATTGGATGCAACTGCTGTTCAGCCAACAATTCTCCACCTGGCTCCTTCGATTATCAGCTGAAGAATGTCAGACGAAAGGTGGCCAACAGGGCCACCCACAGATTGAATTTCATATGGTAACTGGTGACCTCGGTGTATGGCCAACTTTAGCCAAGTCTTACACTATATGACTAAAAATATCTGTAATGCCTGATCTAACCTACCATGTTGCCAAAAGCACGCCAACACCGGGCCAAATCATTGAGTTCAGGTTCTTCCATTACAGGATACCGTTCAGGCCACAGTATAAAAAGTCACTTTTGAGAACTCTGTACTTGAAACTCTGTGGCAACCATTTGGGGAAAGCCTTACAGTGCTTCATTATGACTGTTCACAAAGACAGGTGCCTACAGACATGATTTTCCAAGATTGGTGTGGAGGAACTCAAGTGGCCTGCACAGTTCACTGGCTTCAACACTAGTGAACACCTTTGGGATGAAATCTGAATGCTGCTTGCAAGTCAGGCGTTCTCGTTCAGCATCAGTACCCGACCTCACAGATGCTCTTTGGCTGAAAGGGCACCAATTCCTGCAGACATGCTCCAAAATCTTGTGTAAAACATTCCCAGAAGGGTGGAGGATGTAATAGCAAAAGGATGTCGATGCTACAAAATGCCATCTGGTAAGGAGTCCTTTCATTAGTGGGACACCTTACAGTGAGCACCAGTTTGTTGTAGTGGAGCACATAGGACTCAGTGGATATTATTCACAGATTTAAAGAGACTTGCGCTGGAATTTGGCGTTAAATGGGACATTTGTAAATTTGACCTATTGTATGAGTTTTGAGACAATATCACTATCAATATACAATATCATTTGATCACTTACTATTACAATAGTGTTGCGTTTTATTCTAAACTATTTGTAATTTAAAAAAAAAAAAAAGAACAGCACACCTGTTTACTAAAACCTCATATTGATGATTGTTTACTATAATGAACAGCCCCAAACAGCGAGGCATTAAAGGGGACAAGGCCCTAGCACAATATTTCCCTCAGAGTCTGGGGTTACTGGAGAACATGTACGCCAATATCAATAGGTACCTGATTAACTTTTTTTAACCTACAGAGAAGGAGCTGTACAGTGAAGACAGGTACCCTTCTACAAGCTCTCCATTCAAGGACCTAGAGAAGGTGGAGGAAGGGGATTTGGCTAGATTAAAAAAAAATGTAGCCGTGTAAAAAAAAAATAAAAAAAAAAAAAAAAATTCTCTTCAGTTTATTCAGACTAACCACAAATGAATTATATAACCAACCTATATTCTTTAAACTAAGCAACACATCAATACTATATCACAATGTGCACTAAAAGACATGATGCACCTACAAATTCATTACATGTACTATAACTAGATTGCTGAAATGTATCAGCCCCCCTTTAAAAAAAAAAAAAAAAAAATGAATGCAACAACCAGGCCTCATTTTAATGCTATATGCATCCCAAGAGCTCCATACATTTTTCAGTGGAACGTCTAATTCTGGATCCTGTCCTGCAGCCATTAAACCTGTCAGAGGAAGGATGGGAACTCCTGCTGTGCATTGTGGGTTAATTCTACGCTCTATTATTCTGCCATTCTTAGCACTCTGTTTAGTTCATGCGCTGTCCATGGGAAAATTACCAATATACTTTAAACAAAAAAAAGAGGAGGAAGAAGGAGCAGAGTTAAAGAGGACCACCCATACGTAAAGCATATAGCATGCGCAAAAATAAATAAAAGGCCTAGTCATGCTAAACGTTGGTTATAAAAAGAAGAAAAAATAATTGCCAGATATAGTACAAAGCCCATTTTTTTTTTTTTTTAAATACAGAATTTATATAGCGCCAGTTTACGAAGAGCTTTCCAATATAAAAATGTAGACGGTACGGTTACAATACAATCAAAATACAAGTGTTAAGAGGGACCTGCTCATAAGAGCTTACAATCTAATAGAGTAGAACAAGTGGCACAAAAGGTTATAACTGAGGGATGATCTGATAGAAGTAAAAAGAAAAAAAAATTGCTGGAGGTACGACAGGCTTCCCTGAAGAGAGGAGTTTTAAGGGATTGCCTAAAGGCAGCCAGAGTAGGAGATAGCTGGACAGATTGAGATAGGGAGTTCCAGAGGATGGGAGAGGCTCTGGAGAAGTCCTGGAAACTAGCATGAGAGAAGAAGACAAGGAAGCTTGAGAGATTTTCACCAGCAATACAGGAGATCCGAGTCTTGCTGGTGTTTTTTGGGTGACATAAGCACAAGCTACCCTGAGTTAGGTCTGTTCAAAGTAATTGTCAGTAAGCAGGAAAATCTCTACTCTACTGGTTTAAAAACAATCTCTTTTCCATATAAACACGTACTCATGAATGCCAAAAAATCCCAGATTACTGAAGTGTTACAAACGTTTAAAAGGCTGAAAACAAAATCAATTTTTCTACTTTATGGAACTGTCACAAAGTGATAGGTGGTTTCATCTAGTGTACGCTTATAGGTGTCCCACTGACATTTTAAAGTATATCCAACAACAAAACTCTTTTGGCAAGAGTAGAAAAGGGTTAAAACCGCTCAGTTTTTGGTTTTAATTTTGTCATCTGTGTCGCATAGGGAAGATTTTCCTTCACTTCCTTTCCTGTAGACACAACAGGAAGTGAGGAAATCTAACATGAGGGAAATCCCCTCAGTCAACAGAATAGACGATATTCCCTCTATTCCTGTTCTGGCAAGAATTTACAATTTTAGACACAGGTTTTCCATTAATTTCTGGCCGGGTGAAAAAGATCACCAGGGAGGACAAAGGGACATTTTGCCAGCAGGAACACAGACAAAAATAAAAACCTGACATTGGTTCTAACCCCTCACTACTCCATTCAAAAGCAAAAAAGTTTTGACTTTCTCTAAACTTTAACATGCTGTGAGAATTTAAATGTAACATTTCTGGGAATGCAGAAAATGATCTGAAAACACAACTGGCTACAAATTATGCCATTCAATACAAGTATTGTATTTTTTAGGAGTGCATGTGTGATGTGCTTAAAGAAAATGTATAGTCTTGGGCCTCGTGCACACTGGGCATTTACCCGCAGGATGACTTCGTGCCTAAAAAAAAAAAAAAAAAAAAAAAAAAAAGTATTCACACCCCTTGAAATATTAAACGTAAATGTATTTTATTGGGATGATAGACCAACAAAGATGGAGATAGGCCATAAAGTTATATATTTTGCCCTCATCTGACCAGAGCACCTTCAACGTGTTTTCCGTGTCCCTCACATGGCTCCTCGCAAACTGCAAATGGGACTTTTTATGGCTCTTTCAACAATGGCTTTCTTCTTGCCACTCTTGCATTAAAGGCCAGATTTGTGGAGTTGTCCTGTAGAGAGATTCCCCCGCCTGAGCTGTGGATCTCTGCAGCTCCTCCAGAGTTTCCATGGGCCTCTTGGCTGCTTCTCTGATTAATGCTCTCCTTGCCCGGCCTGTCAATTTAGGTGGACGGCCATGTCTTGGTAGGTTTTCAGTTGTGCCATACTCTTTCCAATTTTCCAGATGACGGATTGAACAGTGCTCCGTGAGATGTTCAACGTTTGGGATATTTTTTTATAACCCAACGCTGCTTTAAACTTCTCCACAACTTTATCCCTGACCTGTCTGGTGTGTTCCTTGGCCTTCATGATGCCGCTTGTTCAGTAAGGTTCTCCATGAACCTCTGAGGGCTTCGCAAAACAGCTATATTTATACTGAGATTAAAATTAGACACACAGGTGGGACCATTTACTAATTAGATGACTTCTGAAGGCAATTGGCTCCACTAGATTTTAGTTAGGGGTACCAGAGTTAGGGCTCTTTCACACGGACGGTCCGTATGTCCGTTTTCGGATGCAAAACGGACATGCATGTATCCCTATGGGATAGCGGATGTCAGCGGATGACCATCTGCTGACACCTGATCTCGTCCGTGCCCGCTATGGTCCGTTTCTGCAGACGGAGGAAACCCCTATTTTTCCATCCGTCTGCAGAGCGGATCGGATGACTACGGACTCTACGGTCCGTCGTCACCCGATCTACCATAGGGGAGAACAGCGCTGTGACAGGTCCGTCCCTGCACAGTGTGCAGAGACGGACCTGTCATCTTCCTGCTCAGCGGAGATCACTCCGGCAATCCCCGCTGAGCAAGCGGATCTGCACTGATCCGCCCCGTGTGAAAGAGCCCTAAAGGGGGCTGAATACAAATGCACGCCACACTTTTCACATATTTGTAAAAAATATTGAAAAACATTTATCATTTTCCTTTCACTTCACAATTTATGTGCCACTTTGTGTTGGTCTATAAACATAAAAGCCCAATAAAATACATTTACGTTTTTAGTTGCAACATGACAAAAATGTGGAAAATTTCAAGGGATGTAAATACTTTATAAAGTCACTGTAGGTGACCCATTCAGCTCCGCTGGTGGCAACCTGTCAAGCTCTGAGAGTCTGACAACTGCTGCAGCTGGATGGATCTGGACAGTGCACCTAGCTGTGTGAATGTTTAGAGCAGTATGCACCCAGGGAAGAATGCCAGCAACGCAGCCTTCTTGTGTTCCAGGCATCGATCTCTGGACACCTACTCCTTAAACATTCATACAGCTCTGTGCAATATCCAACCACAGAAGCTGTCAAACTCTTCGAAATGTCCCATCACTCCAGTTAAAAAACGATAAATTTGACCCCACTAACCATTAGAAAATGAAACAAACATTCTGATTATTTTTTTCAAACAAAAATGCTACTAGTGCATGGCCAGCTATGGATGGGGCACTGAGTGTACAGTATTGAGCACAAGTGTAGGCACAGCCAAGAAGGTTCCGACAAGGTAAGGGGGACACATAAAAACATAAAAATTAAAAAAAACTAAAAAAAAAAAAGTTAACTACTGCTATAACATGTGTTTATTGCAAATACTCTATACTATATATAGAAAAGCAGTCTTACAAAAATGCTCCACTTCATTGGAGTCTTTTATAAAAGCGATAGCATGAGCTGGAATCTTAATAGGAGACGTCTCCTCTTGCCTGTGCTTGGCATACAAGTTCCACAGTTTTCTACACTAACCCCATCTCTTCCCTAAAGAAGTTGATATGAAAGGTTGTATGCAGTACATGAAACAACGTTTCTCTAGACATAAACATGCCCTTTCTATTACCAGACATGCACATCCACTAATCCCTGCCTATCTAGTGCTATCCTGTGTAATGTCCCAGGTGCCGTGCTTCAAATTACCAGCTTTTTACGCACATATACTCACCGCCAACTTTTAGTTACACCTGTTCAATTGCTTGGTAAAAAAAGATCACTAATCAGCCAATGACATGGCAGCAACTCAATGCATTTAGGCATCTAGACATGGTAAAGACAACTGTCTGAAGTTCAAACCAAGCATCAGAATGGGGAAGAAAGTTGATTACAGAGAATGGTCAGAAAAAGAGAAAATATCCAGTGAGTGGCAGTTGTGTGGATGAAAAAGCCTGGTTGTCAGAGAATGGGCAGACTGGTTTGAAATGATAGAAAGGCAACAGTAGCTCAAATAACTTGTTACAACCAAGGTATGTAGACTACCACCTCTAAATGCACAACACATCAAACCTTGAAAGATGGACTACAGCAGCAGAAGACCACAGCAGGTGCCACCCCTGCCAGCTAAGAACAGGAAACTGAGGCTACAATTCACACAGGCTCACCAAAATTGGACAATAGAAGATTGGAAAAACGGTGCCTGGTCTGATGAGTCTCGATTTCAACTGCGACATTCACATAGTTGGGTCAGAACTTTGGCGTAAACATGGAAGCATGGATCCATCCTGCCTTGCATCAAGGGTTTATGCTGGTGGTGGTGTAACGGTGTGGGGGATACTTTCTTGGCATACTTTGGCGCCCTTAGTATCAACTGAGCACCCAAGTATCCTTGATGACCAGTTCCATCCCTTTATAACTACATTGTACCATCGTCTGATGGCTAATTCCAGCAGGATAATGCACCATGTCACAAAGCTTAAATCATCTCACCACTGGTTTCTTGAACATGACAATGGTGGTCACTGTACTCCGATGGCCTCCACAGTCACCAGATCTCAATCCAATAGCGCACCTTTGGGATGTGGTGGAACAGAAGATTTGGTTAATGGATGTGCAGCCAACAAATCTGCAGCGCAACGCCATCATGTCAACATGGGCCAAAATGCCTGGGGAATGTTTCCAACACCTTGTTGAATCTATGCCAAATTATTAAGGCAGTTCTGGAGGCAAAGGGGGTCGAACACGTTATTAGCAAGGTGTACCTAATAAAGTGGCCAGTGAGTGTACATCCTAATAGACATGGATACCAATTTTCTAAGGTTTGCCAATGTAATTTTTCACGTTTATACATGGTGTATGGGCACTTTAAAAAGGAAAATTGTGTTTTTGCACCCACAACAAGACTGGCATGATTGAGGTTACAGCTTTGTAAGCCTTTCCTTGCTTTGAAAATGTGATTAGATGTTCCTGCTCACTGATGAGCAGACCGACAATTCTGGTATTAGGCAGCCTTTTACCAATATAAATATAGAACGATCAAGCAGCCGTTATTATTGCACCTGTTCACAATTGAGGCCAGCACAAATAGAATCAAACCTGGCACGATCACAATCTCTCTGAGCCAAGAAGCTTTACATTACTGGAATATTTTTCACATGGACAACAGAAAAAGGGGGGGTTTCCCTGAAAATACATCAGGAAATCCCAGGCCCACAATCCACTCTGATCCGTGAAGCTTTGTTGTGGAACCACACAAAAGATAGAGAAGAGAGACATTTATGGGGGCTCCAGATCTGTGCCTTACCCGGTGTCAGAATGTTAAGCAAGAGCTGAGCTCCCATGAAAACAATGTATGACGAGATCTATGAAAACCTCTGCCAAGTCTATTAAAGAAGCAGAACAAAGTGCATGTAAACCACCAATACGATTCATTTTATAAAAGTCAGATGAGCAAAAGACAAGCCCTGGCTGGTTGGTACAAGTTCCTGCAGCTGGCACATTGCGCTGTCTTAAGAAAATTCATTAAACTTTGGCAGCCAATGAAGGTCTAGTAATAAACATAATGAATTGCGTTCTTTCCAAAGCTTAGCATTGTAAGTCAAGTGTGATGTGTAAATTGTGCTCAACCCAGTTTTTAACTGGCCATACGTCTGATTGTACAATCCTCCGTTTTTTTCATTAAAGCACTAATATGAGATGTTACCTTAAAAATGTATTCATGGTATATCCAGTTAGAAATTACCTTCAAAAGGTTTTAAAAAGATACCGATAGATCTAAAGAAATTACACAATCATCCAGGGAAAATGTATAATCCGTTTTCTAACCAATTACCATCACTTAGTCTGGTGCACACTGGTTGAGAAGGTAAAGACTCTTACCACTGCTCTGACCAGGCGCATGATGCCATTGACACAACTGAAAGAACACGGTAATAGACTTTGGACTTTTAGGGATTTTGTATGTAGGGTAGACAACTGCACAAGATTAACACAGTAGAATGAAAATTACTCAATGGATAAGGTGCTTGAAAGTACACTACAACTTCCTTCAGAGCGCAGGTGCAAATTCACTGCAACGTCCTTCGACTTAAAGCCAGGGTCGTCTAATATTAAAATGGACCCTGGGCAAACATTTTCTTGCCCACCCCCCCATGCTATTATGCTCTTCAACTACCTGCACACCATGCACTGGGGGTGGTGAGAGGACCCATCAATAGACAGAAAACTCCTAGGCATCCCAGAACTCTTGGGATTAGTGGCATATATAGTATAAAAAGAGGAGTTTCAACACTGGCCACCAATTTAATATGGGTTTACACTAACGTAATAGCAGCATTCACAGTAACCACCAATGTAAGGAGGGATTTACACTGACCACTAATGTAAGGGGGACCTTCACACTGGCCACTAGTGTGAATGAAAGGATTCTACACAAAGCACCAATGTAATGAGAAGATTTACTCTGACCACCAATGTAAGAGACATTCAGCCTTCGTTCACAATTGTGTGTTGGCAATGCATGCAAAATTGCTTTCCCCGACATCACAAATGTGCTGCCCTTTAGCAGATGCAAAGCAGTGCCATTAATTCTGTTAATTGCCATCTGCGGACATGTGCTATTTTGAAAAAGCATTAGGGACTTTCTTCTGCATTTGTAGCGCATAGAGCAGCCCACTGAAATGAATGGGCTGCCCTACACAAGGCCTACATCTTTATCCCCTTTGTCAGTACACCTTTGCATCCTAAAACCCCTGCTAACCTCTACACCCCCAACCCCCACCCCTTTAATTCTACCTGCATCCTCTGCTCATCTTTGCACCCAAACTAAATCCTTTTCCACACACACACACACACACACACACCCACACACCAATTTGCTTACCTGATGGTGGCTATGACCGCAGGGGGGCAAGATATACATATGAATTCCGCCGGCCCGGGCCATTTACATATGAATGCAGCAACTATTTACATATCAATGGCGGATATTTACATGTAAACACAGGGTCTCCAGGTGAGTCATCTGCACACAATAGGGCAGAGCTGGGCAGCATTAGTAGCAGCACTTCACACAGACAGCGGGGCACAGCACGGGCCTAAAACTTCTAGGGAATTTAAACCGGGATAGTTGGCAAGTATGAGGCAACTGCTTTGGGCCCCACAACAATGGAGATTTTTAAAGTACTGAAGTTTGGCACCATCCCATGAGTGTTTACAATTTTAAAAGTGTGACATGTTGGGTATCCATTTACTCGGAGTAACACCATCTCTCACATACAAAAAAAAATAAAAATAAAAAATTCATGAAACTTTTTGCAAAAAGAAAAAAAAAAAAAAAGAAGAAGAAGTGTTTGAAAAATTGTTGCGCAAATACCGCGCAAGATAAAAAAGTTGTAAACGTCCATAATTTTATTCCGTAGGGTGTCTGCTAAAAACTATTATATATAATATCTATTTTTATTTATTTTTTTATTTGGGGTTCTGAGTAATTATCGAGCAAAAAAATGTATTTTTACATGTAGGAGAGGAGCGACAGAATGAGCCCGGTATGGAAGTGGTAAAGGTTTTAAGCCCCCCATCCCCAACAGCTCAAAAAAAAAAATTCAAACGTTTTGCTTACCTGTTAGTAGAAATTCATAGCAGCAGGTGATCCACCAACCAATACCAAAAAGAAGAGAAAGAAAAATAAAAATTAGTTATGAATTCGCTAAAAACACACAATAGGGCTATAAAAAAATAAAAATCAATATTATTGATAAACCTATAGAATTACATATTATGTTATCTGTGCTCTAATATTAAAAAAGAATGCAAAATCAGCAGACCTGTCTTCCATTTTCAAGCTTGACTGTCATCGATACAGGCAAGATAAATCGGTAAGCCACCCGGGAAAGAAGCACATAGGGTTAACATGAGAGAGACAGGTTGTCTGCAGGATGTTGTAATTAAAATGATCATGGATCATTTGACCTTGACATAGCCCCACGGGGAATTCCAAGGTCAACATGTCACAGGAAGAAGAGAAAGACCCACTTGTGCACCGCACTGTCCTAGAATACTGTATACCATTTTCCTACATTTATCTAATATAATGAACTATGAAACACAATGAGTTTTGGAATCACAAGCCTCATGTATAGCATGTTTTTTTTTTCCTCTCAAAAAATAAAAAAAATAAAAAAACAATTGTTCCCCAATAACTGCCAGCCAGCTTTAATCAGACTTCCTCCTCAGATCCGAATCTCTGATATGGAAATTCTCAAAACACCTATGCCCATTGACTACAATGAACAGTCACAATGAAGATCTAAATTTTGAGTAATATGGCAAAGAAGTGTGGTTAGGAAGGGGAGGGCTTAATAGATCAGGACCGCAAGGTTAATATATAAAAAAAAAAAAAAAAAAAAAGTCATTTGGGCAACTTCTTGGAATGTAAAGTCCACGTTGTCATAAATCCAGTTCACGGTTTCTCTCTGCTTGCATTTCATGCAGCGCCTCTAAGAGGCTGAAGGATCTATAAAATAGCAAACACACACACACAGTGTGCAGACCAATCGTACAGGGGGTCCCCGAGTTATGAACTCGTTAGGGACTGCCGCCTGTTCTTATCTCGGAATTGTTCGTAAGTCGGCCGCGCATGCGCAGGACGGACATTTACGAAGTTTGCCGTCATTTTCCGAGGCTCCGTCTGGCCGCGCATGCGCAGAACGGCGGAAAATGGAGGTGGGTTCCCCCAGCGCCCGGTTCGTAAGCATGTTCGTAGATCGGGCGTTCGCAAGTCGGGGACCCCCTGTAGATGTTACATTTATTAAAGATGACAATTGGCAACTTGCATACATAAGAATGAATGTAAAATGCTTGACATCACATCAGGAAGGGACCTGATCCAGAAGGGGCATCAGTAAATAGATGGAGTATTAACACTGGCAGGAAAGATACCTGAAGTAACTTGACGATAGCACCAATCTAAGTGCAGTGGGTGAGAAAAATTCACACAAAGCAATTGGCGACCCATTCGGCGTAAAGTTTGCTTGTATGTAGTCCTGTGAAGTTTTTGTCCCAGGGGTCAACACCGCTGCTGGGAAGTGGTGGTATGGGGTCCTAGGAGATCAGGCATCCTTGGGGAGGAACCAAGGAGTATGTTGAGATCGGTTGAGCATACCCAAAACCAGAAGTGCCAAAATCAGAATTGCAGTTGATGGCGTGGCTAGCTAGGTTTTGAGGAATGTCATGCCTCTCGCAACCAGCTAGCTTGAGAAGGAAGCAGGAAACGCCTTGAAACATGTAGCCATGCCCACCGACTAGTTACCCACTGCACTTAGATTAGTGGGCTCCTGCCATTTTCCCCAATTACTACAGGTGTTTCTCCTGCCAGTGTCCCTACTCCTCCCATCCACTGATGCACCTTCTGGATGAGATCCCCCTCCTGACTGACGAGCACTTTACATTCGTCCTTGTGAGTTGCCAATTGTCATTGCCTATTTAAAAGTTTGTAACATCTACTACACTTAGTTTGGGTTTACAATGAAGATCTAAACCTATAGTATAGTAGTTTTGGAGTAAGAAAATATGAATGCATAGCAAGTTTCCTTGCCATTTGCTCTGGTAACAGGTTTTAAAGTGCAAAAAAGAGCACCTACTAGTCCTACCTTTGCAGCTAAAAGTTAGGGCTAACACTCAGTTCACAAATAAAATACCCCCCCCCCCCCCCAATTGTGTCACCTGCTCTCATTCCATTTTTACTTGGGGTGCGAGTCTGGTGCCATTGCTGGCAGAATGAAATGGGAAGGGGTTCTCTTTGTTAAAGTGGTTGTAGACCCTCGTTTACAACTTTGTGTTACAGGTAAGCCTATATTAAGGCTTACCTGTAGCTAACAAGGATATCTCCTAAACCTGCACGGTTTAGGAGATATCCCAGTATTTGCATGTGCCGACGTCATGCGGCACATGCACACTTGATACAACTGAAGCAATGGCGCTATATGCCGATGCTTCAGTTGTACTGTGCCGCTCTAGTGCGCATGCGCGGAGTGACGGCATCGTGGCTCCGGCAAATCACAGCGCCGGAGTCGCGATACCAGAAAGTAACTCCGGGAGAACATGTCGGCGGTCAGAGGGGGAGACGTGGACCGATGCGGGGGGGCTTCGATCTGAGGTAAGTGATGCATAATTAGCTAGTATGCTATGCATACTAGCCAATTATGCCTTTGTCTTGCAGGGGTTTTCTTTTCCCCCCCGTTTTTTTTTAAGAGGGTTTTCTTCCTCTTTAAGTAATGCCCTTTTATAAATCAACTGTCTGCTGGACACTTGTATAATGATTAGACTCACCCGTCCTTGAATTCTTGTCAATTAGGATTTTGTCAACTAAAATTTAGCTTTGTTCCCAAGACTTTCATTGGGGTGTATTCATTTTTGCAACATGGTCTTGAATGAATGTTAGGAAAAAATCATCTTTTGTGTGTGCAAATTAACCAATCTTGGTTGCAATCAATGGTCCACATTTGTGAGAGTATTTTGCAATATAGCGTCCCATAAAAAAAAATGCAGATTCTGAAAGGAAAGTAAAGGTTTTCTGACAAATCTGTTGTGGTGTACTCCTTTACGCTGAGCACTGTAGGCCAGCCAAGATATGACAAAGGCGTGACGACCTGTTTACAGTTACAAGGACTTTAGCTGGTCCCTGCGAGCCCAAAGATTGGGCAATCCTTTATCAATGGGTCTTTTGTTTTACCCCTTCACACACCTGCACAGAACTACACCATCTGTTGTGATCACACCAGTTAATGATTCTTAAAAAAAAAAAAAAAAAAAAAAAAATCTGGAGTTCCATTTTAAACATCAGTCTATTTAACAGATAGCGAAAACCGCAGCTTTATACAAAAGGCAGTCCATGTACGATACTATCAATGTCTATTGATACTACTATGAGGGTGTACAGTAGTACCAACAAGAAGATAAGGTCTCAATGAAGAAAAATGCTGGGTTTTTAGTAGGGTTGCACCGATACCAGTGCCGACTAAGCATTTTTAAGGGTATCGGTACTCGTGAAAATGTACCAATACCCAGAACCGATACCGTTGTTTGTTTTTTTTAATGCTGGGCTGCCGGCATGAGAGCACAGGGTGGATGTAAGAAGCGAGCGGGCGGGAAGGCAGAGCTGATATGATATGATATATCTCTCCGCCCCCTGCCTCACCGCTCTTCTCCCCTTAAAGCCAGTGCTCTGTCTCAGTGTCGGAGGTGCGGCGGAGAGCAGAGAGATGACATCTCATACTGTCTGCCCCGCATCACCGCTCTCCTGCGGCTCCTCATTGTGTGAAACCCTGGACAGCTACTCAGGAAAGCCAGAGAGTGACAGCCGAAGGAGGAGGGAGACACCTTGCTACAACCAGAGGGGCGATCCCACAGAGATGTGATGTCAGTGACAGGTGAGCTGTGTGTGGGAGTACAGGGGGAGGTGTGCTGGGACTTGTAGTTCACCCCCCTCAGCTGTCTGCGCATCTGGTGACAGGCAACGTGGCAGGTGGCGTGGCAAGTGACATTCTGCATCTGGTGGCAGGCGGCGTGGCAAGTGACATTCTGCATCTGGTGGCAGGCAGTGTGGCAAGTGACATTCTGCATCTGGTGGCAGGCGACAGTGCCAGGTGACATACTCAGTGCTTCCACTATTCTACATTATGCCGAGTTGAACCATTTCCTTTATTACTACAATGTAATAATAGAAATAATGCGCTTCAATCACCCCGACACCATTTCAAGCATGGTGCCGTGATGATTGAGTCGCTAACACCAGCCATAGCCCGCAAAAAATGTTGACCCAAACCGGTTGGGGACCACTGACCTAAAGGTTGTGCTGTGTTTGTGATTGATAGTCAAATGAAGGTTATCCATCATCCAATCTGTGTGAAGGTCCTGAATGGGGATATGAAATAAAGATTCATCTGCACAACATACTGATAATCCTCTGATATCTGTAGGATCTTCGCTGATTATTAAAGGGATCTCTGACCATTTCCTATGTAAAATATCATGTCATCCTACTATGCACCATGTCCGCAGTCTGACAATCTGCAATCCCCCCACCCTGCCCTCACTTATCCCCTACTCCCCCCCCCCCACCCATCCCTCACTTACCCCCCTACTCCCTCCCCCCACCCTGTTCTTACCCCAGCCTCACCCTTACAGCCCTGCACCCCCCCACCTTCCAAACCACCCCTCTACCTACTCTTCCTAGGTGATGGGCATCAGTAATTGGTATCGGCGAGTACTTAAACAAAGTATTGGTACTCAGTGTTAAAAAAAATGGCATTGGTGCATCCCTAGTTTCTAGCCATTGTTTACAGTCCGTAGACCACATTAGACACAGCAGATTCCACTAAAACGCTGCCATGATACATTTTACCCTCTGCTTATTATTGTGGTTAAAAAGGAAACCTGTACTGAGGAAAATATAGAAACTGCAAAGCTAATCCACTGGGGAACAAACATACAAATGTATACAATTATTATACAGGATTTATATAGCGCAGTGCTTTACAACATGAGGGCAAAAAGTACAGTTACAATACAATTCACTACAGGAGGAATCGGAGGGCAATGCTTACTATCTAGGATGGAATAAAGAGATTTACTTCATTGCTTCAGGCATGTGACACCAGACACAACCAACTACTAAAAACGGTAAGCGAGTTCAGGATGGCAGTGCTCCTTCCTTTATGAATCCATCCAAAAAAAAAAAAAAAAAATGTATAAAAATTTAAAATAAAAATTAACCAGAGACACAGAACACACAAGTTAACTTTATGACAAGTAGTAGTAATTTTTTCGAAGAATAAAACTGGTTGCAGTCTTAAAACTCACTTGGTAATAAGGAGGTTACAAATGTATACCGGGGACTATTACCAAATGGAAAGTGATAGAGCTACTTCTCAAAAAACTTTCCTTGACAAGCTCAGCCATAAAATTACCGTGAGGACGTCAGTTGGCAAACTTTAGCAGTTTAGAGTAAACTTTAAACCACAAAACGGCCTTAAATACAAACACGTTTTTTCCAAATCAGCCTTGATGACACAGGAGATTCATCGGTGGTGTTATACAGAGTGCTGCTTCAACACATCTTAACGCTGGCCTGCGGTTCACTCCATTAATTGCTCCCAGGACAGCATCGCGCCTCCCATCTAAGTGGGTCATGACCAAGAAATGAACCCATCTTGTTTTAATTCTGACCACTTACAGGATAACACTCTGCCTCATATAATAGGAGACTGAGCGGAGATGTATCACAGCCTGCTCATCATAACTAGATCCATTTATATTTTAGCATGGTGCACCTCATCCTTACATAATTGATGTAGTACCAGTGTTCTTCCCCTCCGCCTCCCAGCACATACATTAGTTATAGATTGTACATAGAAGGGCAATGCAAGCATAGAAGTACAGCCAGGCCAGGATTAATACTCCACAAAATCATGGCTAAAGGATTCTGGGAAGACATACAGGACTAAAGCATGGAAACCTATTAATTAGTAAACATTATTGATTGGTAAAGAGGATTTCTCATTTGTCAGACTTATTGGGCTTTTAGATGTCATATTCCGTTTCAATGTATAACCTCAGTCTGACCGATGATTCTATATAGCTTGTTGGTTTGCTTTTATTTGTAAAGTTTTTTTTATTTATTTTTTTATTTTTTTTAAGGAGGCAATACAGGAAGCTTCTCAATCCTGTTCTCAATTACAACCCACAGTGTTTTTTTTTTTTTACATATTCCGTGTTTGAAAAATCATGTTCCTGAAAAAAAGTCCATCGGCTGTAGCTGCCGTTTGAGAAAAATTGTCCAACATTCCTGTTCAACTGAAAGTATAACTTATACATTTTGGATAGAGTGGGGTGGGATTAGGGCACTTGTCTGTGCCCCCGTTGAGATTCATTTTCTACATTTGTCCAGTTTTTTACCATTATCGTTGTAAAGTTTAAAAAAAAATAACAAAAAATAAATAAAATTGGGTTTGTCTCCAGAAAAGTAATAGGGGGAAATCTCTGAATGGGGGCAATAGTTGTGGTGACCTGGGGGTCCCCAAATAATTCCCTTAATTTGCAGGGATTTACCCTCATTACCTGTTTGGCTTTTGGACAGGAAGTGAAATCTCTGCAATGGGACACAGCTGGTCAAAAAAAAAAAAAAAAGAAATCTGTCAGGGAGTACAACCCTCCATTACTCCAAAAAGGGGGGGGAAAAAAATAAATAAAGAAATTTGCCTATAGTCCTAATTGAAGTCGATCTTTAGATCAATTTCTGTCAAGCAGAAGCAACCACACATGTATCATAAATGTTAATCTATGGCAGGGGTGTCCAAACTCCATTTCATTGTGGGCCGCATGAGCATTATGGTTGCCCTTAAAAAGCTTGTATCTGTAAGACTGGATGTCCAGAGTACCCTACGCTCTTACAGATGAGAAGAGCCCCCCCATCAGAAGTCGAGTCATGTGCTGCAGAAAGTGCAGGGTCTTGAGTAGGGCTGGAGTCACCAGGGGAGGGGGAGATGATAGGTGCTGTGGCTGCACAGACGCATGCAAGATTTGTAGGAGTTTTGTCCACTCTACTGCCAAAGTTTGAGACAGGGCTTTAAAAAGACGAGCCCCTCTGTGGCTGCACAGAGAAGCGCAGGATCTGGTAGAGGAGTTCTGTCCTCTCTGCAGAAACAAGGTGAAGGTGGTTACAGAGGGGGAGACACAGCTGCAGGAGAGGTACGAGGGCCACATGAAATGGCCTGGGGGGCAGGATTTGGCCCACGGGCCTGGTGTTTAACACATGTGATCTATGGCCAGCTTTAAAATGTAGATAGGGTGGCGGGGGGGGGGGGGGGGGGATTTGTAGGTTTAGGATATGGAAAAGGGATACACACCCCTGTGTCTGACCATTGTGGTTGTCCGAGTTTGGAGATACTAGGCTTTATACATATATAAATAAATAATAAAAAAAAAAAAAAAAAAAAAAAAACAGGCTACCCCGATAAAAAAGTAAGAGCTGCATTGTGGTCATGATATCTGATTAGTTGCCATTAAAAACCATGGTTGGAGGTTCGTTCTCAAACTAGTTAATGTAAAAACACAGATCTTCAAGATTTTGATACAAAAATCCCGACATCTCCCTTTGTCATGGAAAGTCTCATTAATATATGACCTGAGCATATTTTAAAAAGCTTGACAGTAATCTATGCTCATCCATCTTTTTAGGACACATGTAGCTGCAGATTCCCCGCTGCGGATGAAGAAAATTGAATTAGACTTCTCTCCAGGGTACATGGAAATGATGCCCCACGGGTCCTAACCTTACCACCAGTTATGATATATCCATTAATGTGATTGGATTTACTACTATTGTTCACTGGCCCTGATCTACATTAATAAACTACATGTGCTGAAAGTGTTGAATCAAGCCAGATGGCCCAGTTAAATTAATAATCTCTATCCATACAAGCTGAAAGAGCTCAGCACTGGAACCTCATCTGAAGGAAGCTAAAATGGATTACTGCATTGTTTACATGACGGAAATCTGCAAGTCAAACAAATTAACTTCACCTGAGAAATAGATGGCGGATTAGGAAGGATTCTGGTTGCCGCCATTCAGAAAGATCAAATTAATTCTTCCAGGCTAAGCAAAAACGTGCCCGCTGCTGGAAATACTACAATATGAGGTGTTGCACCTACAGTACATACAAATAACTGTCAGCAGCAGCAGCTTTCTAAAGTCTCACTGCTACACCAGGTGTGGCCTATTAATGGGGGAAGCGGACCAATTCTAAAAATTGCTGACCAAAATACTGTCCTAGAGAAAAAAAAAAAATTTTCTTCTTCTTTATTGTGACCTCAGGATAGAGCTTGGAGTGCCGCTCTATACAAAGGAAAAAATGATCCCTCTGGTCCTCAGAAATAGGGGTGCTGGCATATGGGTTCACTTATCCACTAGTGACAGATCCTTGCGTTTCGAAGAAGGCCGCACCGGAGTATGTGCCTTAATGTGGAGCGTCCCAAGACAACTCTCCTCCACAAAGCCACAACTTTTTTTTAGTTACATTTTTGGTTACTTTTAAAGTTTATATAAAAATTGTGGCAGGACACAGGATTCACTAAGCAATATGGGTTTAAGGAGCGATCACATCAGAAATGGTTCATCTTTAGGCAGCACATAAATTGATCATTTTTTTTCCATTCAACCACTGGGTTGAATGAAAGAAATAAAAAATAAAATGAACGGCTTCCCTTTCACTGCGATATTGTATTTTGGACAGCAGGGAGCCTTCCTCGCCAGCAGAATACAATACAATGATCATTGTTGTCGGCTATAGTCGGCAGCGCTGATCATTTGGGAAAAACTAGTAGACGTGTCAATCGATATGTCAACTTGTGTACAACCAGCCCGCCCATACATGGATCGAAACTTGTCTGGTCCCTGCTGAACTGGCCAAATATCAATCTATGTATAGCCAGCATTAGACTAACAAATGCCTCTTCATGGATGAGGGGTAATTTGGGGGGGGGGGGGGGGGGGGGGGGGGTAAATCACTTTTCTTACTCATCCAACTGTACGAGATCATTTTAGCTTGAGCCACTGAGTGCAACTTTTTTTTTTTTCCAGCAAAGTAGAGTAAGGCTGGCCATACATGTTCAATGCTCTTGTACAAAATTTTCCTTTAGACTTACCAAAGACCATATAATACATGAGGTCAAAACTAGTTAACTAACAACTTTCAATTGTATTCAATTAGGCAGCCCCCCTGCACTACATAGTTTAATGTAAATCTAAAAAAAAAAAAAATAGGAAAAAAAAAAAATGTTAATTGAACATGTATGGCCAGCCAAAGAAAACCTGGACAACATGCGACTTGAAATAGAAAATATGAACTATCCACTAGGGATCGACTGGTGCCGATACAATACTGATATTTCAGCAACCTCTCAGGCCGATAGTCAATATTGCCTGCCAATATTCTGTACATTTAAAAAAAAAAAAAAAGTACACTTTATTATCACTGTTATGGCTGTCACAAGAAATGCAAGTATCCCTTGTGACAGTAATAGGCAGTGACAGGTACTCTTTATGGAGGGATCGGGGGTCTATAAGACCCCAAACCCCTCTGCACTTGAAAGTATTCAAAAAGTCAAGATCAGCATTTTTGTCGATCCCTGCTATCCACATGCAATAATTTGATATCCCCCCCCCCCAAAAAAGAAGATTTAGCCTTGATCGTAGTAAATAAAAATAGGTTCCTAAAGTGCTTTGCATCTATTAGAAGGGCAAGTGCCTGTGTATGATTGAGGTGGAACCTCTTATTGTCAAGCCTTCAATATAATGGCATTTCTAAGTACATCAGCTTCCGAAAGCATTTACAAAGCATTACCTGTGGTGTAATCTAGATACGTATTGCAATTGAGTTGATGATGGCTATAAAAAAAAAAAATCCTAACCTACTGAATGAGGCACTTTAGGGCACAATGTCTATTAGTTTAAACTGTCACAAAAGGCAGTTAATCAGAAAGGGTTGTGTACCAAGCCTCAGAAATGAGTACTACTGAGAATATACTACTGGAAAATGTTCATAGAGAATCGCTAACAAAATGGTATCCGAATAATTTAAAAGTGGAACGCTACACCACTTCTCGTTTTGGACAGCATGGGGAAAGGTTAAAGTGGAACTCCCATCTCTCCCATCTAGTTTTCTGCAGATCCTGCAAGTGCCACTTTGTAGCCTTTATTTCCTATTGAGAGCCGCTAACGCTGCTGAATCTGCAACAGCATTGTTGGCCCTTTGATCTGCATCTCAAAATGTATTTTTACCAGTGGTGTCATTACGCCAGGGTACAGGTGTTGGGACAGCAGACAGTCCATGCCCACCAACCACATCGCCTGAACAAGGACATGCATGGCAGGATCAAGGGTAATATTGCAATGAAAGCTGCAGCGTTAAAAAGCTGAACTTCGGGATAATCCAATCTTGGCTAAATATGTATATTCTTACTTGAATCTTGAAGTGCTTTGTGTATTTCTTTCATATCTGTGCACTAACCCAGCATGACTTTATTACAGAAATCTGCTGATCAAAGAAATGTCACTGATACTCTTTGTACAGGGCGACTGGTGTTTTATCCACCCTCCTGTAAGTTTCCGCAGGCAGCTTGTAGTGGATGGGGCTGCTGGATCCCTCCCATAGCCCTGCCCTCTGCACAGGTTATGTACAATATCAGTGATGTCACTCCTACTTATCAGGTAATTGGCTCTGTGGCTAGCACATCTGGCCTGCAGGCAGGGCAGGGACTAGGGGTGGGCGAGAGGAGTGCCTGCCTTGGGCGCAATGGTTTACTGTAGGTATGGGGGCACCTTCCCTCTGCTACAAGGCTGACAAAAGTAGTGACAGCAGTAGTGATTGACAAGTGAGTGACTGCTGGGTATAGGATCCCCTAAGCTTGCACATCATGAATGGTTGGGGGGGCACAGTTTGACATCTTTGCCATGGGCGTTGAATGACCTCGTCTCGGCTCCACTTGCAGCACTAGGTTCAATGCCCAAGCAGGATACCACCTGCATGTGGTTGTGCAAGTTTATTTTGTGTACTCGGCTTTCCTCCCATACCGCAAAAGGCACTGAGGGGTTAAAGCAGAGGTCCTGACGATTAAAAAATTTTTTTTTTTTTTTTTAAGTCAGAAGCTACAAATACTGCAGCTGCTGACTTTTAAAATATGGACACTTACCTGTCCAGGGCGTCCGCGATGTCTGCACCCGAAGCCAATCTGTCCCTCGGCTCTCGAGTGGAGGCGCCGCAGTACCTGCGAATATCTATGCCCGGAAGTGGGAGCAAATACCTGGTTTATACAGGTGTCTGCTCTCCCCTCCCCCCTGAAAGGTGCCAATGTGACACCGGGGGGTTCTGAAAAGGGGATGTTAAATTTTTGGGTGGAACTCTGCTTTAAAACTGGAATGTACAAAATCTGGTGTAGCTCTGCATAGAAACCAATCAGCTTCCAGGTTTTATTGGCGAAGCTTAATTGAACAAGCTGAAGTTAGAAGCTGATTGGCTACCATGCACAGCTGCACCAGATTCTGAGTGCTCCGAATTTAGTGTCTAAATTGGCCTTAGTGAGATCGGGACCTTAAATTGTAAGCTTCTTGAGGGCAGAGACTGATGGAATGAAGAATGTATAACAGCACTGCATGAATTGACCATGCTATACACCGTAATTACCTGTATTAAACAAATTAATAGCATGCAGAGTTTTAGGGGCAACATAAATTATATGGATAGAAAGTCAGACAGAAAATGGGCTGTACACCTTTAGAAACCAGGATGAAGTCCGGTATTATGTGTCTCTATTGACAACAACAGAAAACGCTCACAAAGAGTCAGGCGCCAGCGGTAGTCTAGCTTTGCAGATGAAACACCCTGTGTAGTAGAGTTGACACTGTGGAGCCCGGCCTCATGTGGACTGCGGTGTATCACGATCAGAGGGGGAGGAAAATGAAAGGGGCTCTTTTTAGGAGCTGCGTGTAATGAGGTGTCTAGAAAGCGGCCATCAGGAGAAGTGACATGTGTAGCACACTGCATTATTCACAGCACACTCATCTGCATGCTAAAGAACTGTAGCCGGTCTGCTGCTGAATGGAAGAGGCCAGTCCCATTCTGTTCCCACTGTCTTGTTCTTTCTTAGCGGCAATTCCCCTACAGAGCCTGGTAATCTGCATTTACAAGCCCTGGAGGCTGAGAGAGGAGACTGGTGATTCATTATATCACTTAACCCGCTGGCTGTGAATTTTTGAGGGAGAAAGGAATATATTTATGGTTCACCAAACAGCAAGCCAAGAGGAATAATCCTGAAATTTAGGACAGGATTCTACCCTTCCAAGGCGCACAAGCCCTTACTATAGCTCCTCTGAGAAGGACCTTTGAAGTCTACTGATGTCACCATGATGATACAGTACTT
The DNA here is from genome assembly GCA_028564925.1 of Lithobates sylvaticus. Taxonomy (NCBI): domain Eukaryota; kingdom Metazoa; phylum Chordata; class Amphibia; order Anura; family Ranidae; genus Lithobates; species Lithobates sylvaticus. Next base: position 459,667,131 of record CM053028.1, read on the forward strand.
GGCACCCTGAATAATGACCAAACTAAATTCCAATTTAAAATGAATACAGGTATTACATGTCTAGGTAATGAGAAATCATGAAAAAGCATCGTATTCCGAGTTATCCGACACTGCCGCTGGTAAAATACTTGGTGTATTGGGCGGAAGGCATTCTACCGAGCCAGCATTTATTTCAACAATCCAATATACATTCACCAGCCACTATTAGGTACACCTGTTCAAATGCTTTGTAACACAAATTGCTAACCAGCCAATCACATGGCAACATTTAGGCATCTAGACATGGTAAAGACTTGAAGTTCAAGTATCAGAATGGGGAAGAAAAGGGATTTAGGCGATTTTAGATGTGGCATGGTTGTTGGTGCCAGACAGCTGGTCTTAGCATTTCAAAAACTGCTGATCTGCTGGCTTAGACAAAAAATAAAATAAAAAATAATACGTAGCGGATTGGCTACTATGCACAGCTGCAGCAGATTTTGTACTTCAGTTTTAGTAAATGAACCCAATGTACAGGGATATAGGAAACAGGGATATAGTGACAAAAACGCACACACACTCAAACTGGATGGATTGGCGTCTTTACTCAACCTTACCAACTACGTAACTATGTTAACAGTGTTGAATGCCCGAGTGGCCAATCACCAAGCCCCAGCACTGTCACATGGGAGAACAGGAGCAAGTCCCACGCTCCCCCATACATCTGTTCGCTCCTAAATGGTCCTGAAAGGTAACAAAGGAAAGCCAAGTATAGGCTTTTGGAGGGTTTACGATTAAAGTGAATCTGCTCCTTTGTATGGACCTGTTGACTACTTAAAAAAAAGAGTTGAAGGTTTAGTCTTGTAGCAGGTATCCTGACATAGACCCTACCCCTCTCTATCCTTGTGTGTGAAGAAACCTACCCTTTCTAGATGTTACAGAAGTACAGTAAAGCTCGTTTGGCTGTACTTCTCTTGGGGATCACAGGAATGCAGTTTGTTCTGCACTCCTGTGACCCAGTTTCAGCAGACAGCGAGCTGAAGCCCACTGGTTGGCTAACATCACCGAGCTGGTTGGGCAAGATCGCGTTAAGTCTTGATCCGCCCACATGCCTGGATCGGCCTCTCAGCGAGCCAGTGAGAGCCTGAGCAGGCCGCTTCCGCCCCAGTAAGTGCGGGGGGCAGAGCAGAGAGCTGGTGACCGAGCCATTGGCGGTGTTAGATTGCTTGGTTCTCAGTGTTAGAGCCGGCAGGGAACCAATGCTGCATCCGCCTAGGATAGTAGGATTCTTGAAAAAAAAAAAAAAAAAACATGCATCTTTGAAGAAGGCAACGCAAGCACTGTGCTAAGTCCATACAGTCAGGCAGTGTGTAAAGTCCTTTCTGCCATACAGAGATACAGAATTACAATTAATAATTTACAGGCTGCACTGGATCCAATACAGGCTTGTACTGCGCTACAAAATTACACTTTAAATCAAAAGGAAAAATTGAGTAACTACTGCAGCTATTCAAATGTCATTTGTGCTTTGCCTTATTTTCTATAATTTTCTCTTAAGATTACAAATTTAAAAAAAAAGGCATGTAATCTAAACGATGGTATGCATAAACAAAGTATTTTGGAATATGCTGGCGCCAAGAGTGGTATTAATATGATAACATCACTGACAAGTTGGGAAGATCACACATCTGAGGCTATGTTAATCACCCAAGCTTGAACCATAAAATGATTTTGGGTGTTGATTACAGGAGACGTGAATATTTCAGTAGGCTTTCCTCCCGTAGTCTCAGAACTCGGGTAGCAGCAGGTCTGGGTTTTGGTTTCCTCTGTGTAGCAGGATAGATCTAGGTGTTTTTCTAGCCCACCGGAGCAAGCGCAGAGGTAAAAAGTTCATCGACACTCAGCGGCATGAAACCAAAACATCTCCAGCGTCTCTCCTACGTGAAAAGAAGCAGAACTTTATACACTAAAATAATTATGCTCATGTTTTTATAATCACAGACAGACTACGGGCATGCAAGACCAGCGATAAAACCTAAATCCTTGCAGCCACCACGAAACAGGAGTCTGTACTACGACAGCGGCTATTAACCTGCAGCCATAGCACATGTGGCGATGGTAACTACTGGAAAGGGAATGGTGTTCGAAGAATGAGCAATGAAGAGTAGTACTATATGCAGGGCTCAAAATTCCTAGTCCTGAGCCACTAGCCAGGTACTCACCACCAGTTGGCCCACCCAACCCTTACCCTGCCCCTAAACACACCCTTGTAAAATTATCTCATGAAATTAAACTGTTAAATACGTTTTATGCAGAAGTTCCAAAAGAAATTAAAAACAACTATAATATTAACAAAGCATAGCAGTACCCATCAGTGCCACCTTATCAGTGCTGCCACCTCAAGAGTGCCCAAAAGTGCAGGGAACCCCCCCCCCCCCCCCGGGACGCTCCGATGGCTGCACCCGCTTCCACTAGAAGTGATCAGCCAGGAAACTGTCAGCCTGTTCCGCCCCTGCTCCTCAGTCGCCCTCCACTAAATTCCACTTGCCAAATGCGAGCAGGCGAGTGGAAATTTTCAGGGCTGTTGTATGTACAGTCAGGAACATTTTGGACTGGCTAGCTGCTGACTGTTAAGCTGGATACACACTATACAAAATTCTCTTTAGATTTTCTCCTTTAGATTTACCAAAACCATATAATGAGGTCAAACCTAAACACTTTCAATTTGTATCCAATCAGGCAGGCCCTTACACTACATAGCTGAAGGCAAGGTAAATCTAAAGGAAATCGAACAGCAAAAAGTTATAGTGTGTATCCAACTTTATGCCTAGTTTAAACTTGCGATCAGTGGGGCAATAAAAATAAGTGGCTGAGCTGCCATTTTACCACCAAGGCGGTCCATATACATGCAGCTCTGAGAAGCGCGTTTTGTGCAGGCATGTCCGCCTAGTCATTTGAATGAGCTGCCATGCCTCCTGAAACAGGTAAAAATGTCCCTGCACCATTTCTGGAATCGCAGCTCACACAGGAGCTGCAACTGCAGTGTGGTTTACAGTACAGGTGTGATTACCAGTTAGAATGGCACCCGCATGCATCCAGCGCGCTTTTCTTTGCAGGTGGTTGTGGCTACAGAAACAAGTGGGAACCCGCAGCAGGAACCGCCCGTACAGATGTGAACATAGCCTTAGCTACGAAGATACCCGGATGGGATGTACACATGCTGGGGCCACAATGCTTTTCCTAATGGCAAACATGATACCCCTGTTGCCTTAAGCAGGCAATACCACCACCGAATGCAACCTATTCAAATGAATAGGGTCCACCACCACAAATGTGTGCAATGCAGGTAGTGCAGCTTTACAGGGTTAAAACTAGCAGTAGGGCGACAACCCTTCCCCAGCCACCTGTCAAACTCCCACTAAAAAGCAATCTACCATAGAAAGCCCTTCAGAGGGCTACACAGGTAGAAAAGAGCACTTAGGCCAATTTCAGACTGGCCATTCTAGCACTAAAGACAAATTGCCAGAGGCAGGATCCCGTTAGAGGCTGCCTGTCCTCATGGAATTGCTGAACAAGTGCATGTAGCCGCTTATGGCTGAAAACACGCACTGTGGCAAGAATGAAATAGCAAGTTCTTTTCAGTTGGTGAACGCAACCAATTTAGGTTAATAGGACCATGCCGCAACTGCCCTGTAACTGCATGCAATGCGTGTATTTGTGGCACGGTGGTGCTGCATTTAAAAAAAAAAAAAAAAAAAAACACAGCATTTCCTATCCACCTAGCAAATGTCCTAAGCAAAGCTTTTTTTTTTTTTTTTTTTTTTTTTTTTAGAGAAGCAACTATATTAGCCACACGTGAAAAATCCTTAAAGTAGTCCATACATTAAAGAAAAAAGGAAGGAAGGAAAGAAGGAAGGAAAGAAGGAAGGAAAGAAGGAAGGAAGGAAGGAAGGAAGGAAGGAAGGAAGGAAGGAAGGAAGGAAGGAAGAAAAGAAGAAAGAAAAGAAGGAAGGGAGGAGAATTTACCCGATTTCCCCATCTACACTCAAGGTGGATGGGGGAAATCACTTGCGCTATGCTATTGTGTTCTGACGGCATAAGGCCACCCCCACCATCAGAATACATTGTGCTGCCGGCTATAGCCAAAGTTTACTGGATAGCAACTGTTAAAGTTGTCTGGAGCTGCCCTTTATTTCTCTGCACAAAGAACTAGTAAACATGAATTTGAACCGTTTTACTTGGCATTTCTTGCTTATTTGGAATTGGCTCCTGTACTGAAGGCTATAAATCTCTTAGCAGGTATGCAGTTATAGCAAAGTTGAGAAACGTGGGAGGCACCACTGATGAAATTTAATATAGGTGTCATTTCACTGGGACTCTTCTACATACAGGAAACCTCTTGTCCCCGCAGAACTATACCTATTCAGAAAAACAGTAAATGGCCATTTATGTTATTTAATTTGGAGCAAGCCCTGTTTTAAAAAGTGTTCATGTAAAGAAAAAATAAAGAAAAAAATAAATCAGCACACCTCTGCAATATATGTACAGTTCCCATGGTTTATACCTTTTTCTGGAAGTACAATACTTGTTAACCTGACAGGAATCCAGTAGGCTCCCAAGTAACTGCTTGAACGGACAACAAAGCCTTTTGCAGCACTGATATCGCAGTGTTTTCAACCTTGCACAGGTCTCTTGGGCTACAGAATGTCTCCCCTTACCTCAATATAAAAAAGGTGTTGCGTAGTCCAAGGGGAGAACTGGGTATGACTAATAATGCTTGGATTCTCATTTCCTGGGCAAAGAGCCCAGGAAATGACACGCTCACTGGCAGTTCACATATTTTATTTTGTCCAAACACGAAGTCCACATATTCCATTTTATTTATTTTTTTAACTGCAAGTGGTAGGTCTATCACAGCTTGTGCTTCCTCTTATTGGTGTAAGAGTCCTTCACTGATTACCGTGTTAGACGTGTTCCACACTTAGCTATACCCAAGTGCTTAAGTGGAAACTCTTTTCAACCGATAAGAGTCATATACTTCTATTAGAGTCTGGGCAGTGAACAATCGCATGGAATGCAAAATATAAAATACTTTTATTGCTGTGCAGCAGATAAAGGTACACCATGCTTGATGAACCTTTCTATGACAAGTATGTTGCGTCTTTATGATCAGAATTCTGGTGCAAAGGCTTTAGGGATTTTTTTTTTTTGGCCACAGTGCAGATCACATTTTTCTTTCACTGCTCCTAAATATTTGTGACAGGGCAACAATAAAAAGTGTCAGATGTTCGCCGTCAGGTGACAGTGATCACCAGCTGGGAGTCCACATGTTCTATTAATTGTTCCTTCACTCCGACCAACGCAATTATGAATGTACATGAGCAAACTCACCAGCACTTTCACAGATGAATTATTTTTAATGCATAACATTTTCACCAGGTAAGGGCTTCCCCCTGCCTATAAATGGAACCCTGAATCTAATAAACAGCTAGATGTTCTGGGTCTGCAGGTGGTACCTTATGATATCTCATAGTACAGTGGTTCTAAACCTCAGTCCTCATTACCCCCCACCAGGCCATGTTTGCAGGCTTTCCTTTTCCCTTGCACAGGTGCTTTAAATCTAAGTCAATGGCTTGGTATTTTGGACAGCTATTTTATCTAAGGGAAATTCCCAAAACATGGCCTGGTGGGGGGTAATGAGGACTGAGGTTAAGAACCACTGTCATAGTTCCTTTGCAAAGGGTTAGGGAATCAGTGTAGAGGTGCTCCTGTTTTTTAGGAACTGTAACCCATGACCACCAATACAATAGGGGTCCTTCACCCAACAACCAATATAATGGGGCCTTCTTCTGAACACCAATGTTAACAGGGCCCTTCTGTGTATTTGTCAGTTTGCCTAGAGCAGGGGTCTCAACTGGTGGCCCTCCAGCTGTTGCAGAACTACAAGTCCCATCATGCCTCTGCCTGTGAGAGTCATACTTTTAACTATCAGCCTTGCAATGCCTCATGGAACTTGTAGTTTCGCAACAGCTGGAGGGCCACCAGTTTGAGACCCCTGGCCTAGAGGGTTTGGACCTTTATGGTCTGCCTAGATTTCATGTGGCTGCAGGTTAAAAAGGGAGAAAAATAAAATAAAAAAAAAACCTGTCAGACCAATGAAATTTTCCAATTTTGGCCCACTGCAACAAGACAGGCATTAACACTTGCCATCACGCAGTAGCTTATAATAGAAAGCACACATGCTGTACACTCTAAAATAAGGAACTCATCAACCAAGATAATGGTCAAAGATTAACAACTTGCACTTTATTAACTTAATGATGTAATGGTAGACCAGAACACAGCCACTCAACACCTTGGCCGAGATCGCTCTGCTACCAGAATGAAGATTATGATGGCCTGGCGATGTAGAGATTAATGTGTAAGAAAAATAAGCACAGCAAGGATAAAAAGGACAACGGTCTTTATCCAAAAGCGTAAGAAATTCTCCATAAGTGATTTGCCTATCTATTCCCACCAAGTTATATACATAAACCATTATGAATTCCTGGAACTAAAATATACGGCATGACTCAAAAAAAGGTCCATACATCCGAATCCTATTGTTTAATATCTAAATTGAGGCCAAGCCACAAGAAATTCTAGGCCCCAAAAAACAAAGATGTTAAGGGCCAATTCACAAAAAGGGAAAATGTCTGTATATCAAGTGCCAGTCGGATATTTGTACAAAGTTTGTGGGTGACAGTTGGCCAATCACATCTGCACATTTTAAATCAACAGACATCTGCTTACCACTTCTTATGCCAACAACTAAATTATTAGTTAATTTGATCAACCCCCCCCCCCCCCCCAATCCCATTTGGTTATTGCTCTCTGACCTGACCTCTACACACAAAACATCATCAAAATTATCCTACTGAATAAGGTCCTGTTTGCCCCAAAAAGATTTCATATCTCCTGGGACCCAAGACCACATATTTACATGATTTCCCATTACCTTGTAGAATTTCCTAGCTTTGCTGCGTGTCTAACATCTAGGCTCCCATCTCCCAGGCTAACCTCAAGATTTTAGGATGAACTGTGAACTGTGGGGTCTCAATGCTGAAAAGAAAAATAGCCCCCTGCTTCCCTACCACCCTAGAGGACTCGGGGGGGGGGGGGGGGGGGGGGACTTCAGGGATTATAAAAAACGGAGGTTATAAATAACATGTGACAATATCTTTTGTCCACTATAAAAAGGAACAGACTCACGGGTCTCCATGCTGAATCTTGCTCTAATACTGCAGGAATGAGGGGGCAGCTCATTTCAATGAATCTCAAAAGCATTCCTGATTTTATCCACATGAGATGCAATCTGATTTTTACACGAATGGACACTGAAGGACAAAATACATTTCAGAAAAGCCATTTTTCTAGTAGTAAAGGCATTGAAAACGTGAAGGATGGGAGAAAAAAGGAAAAGAACGAAAACAAAAACCACATGGAAAAGCAGGTCCTTTAACATTACCAAGACACATCCAGCCCAAGCACGACATTTTGTAAGATGTGGAAATTCAGAGCCCGAGATTAATTTTTTTGATTGCAACACAAAAGACAGGGCCTTTTAACGACTATATGGGCTGACCGGCATAGTCCACAGAATTCCCACATTTGGCTGGTCTCACTACTTGCTCCCATCATGAAGAAATAGATTTAACGTGGAATGCTGGAATGCTAATCTTTCATGAGCAATTAATCTGGAGGTTGGCACTATAAAGCAGACAGGTACCAGGTAAAAAAAAAAAAAAAAAAAAACACTTAAACACAAGGTGCTAGTTTAACCCGACTTACCTTAAAAACATGTAGGCCCTTGCCTTACAACTTCTGGCTCTGAACAACTGTGGCACTGTGGGACCACCACAAGGCATAGTGGGGCATCTCTTTATAGGTTAAAGTCCACATAATGCATTATAGATGTGCTAAGGGTGTCCCTCAGTGAAGACAATTTGCAAAGAACCAATTGCACTTTACAGTGCTTAAAATTGAGGGGGTATACCTCATAGTAGGCAATTCATACAATGTCCAAGCACATTTGACCCCCAAAGTGCAGTTCACTTGACTAGTCTGATTGCTCTGTATCAGACTTGGGCACGTTTCAGCATTCCATGCCCTAGCCCACTAGAAAAAGGCGGGCTCAGGCATGGTTCAGTTGAACTTGCCACAGTACGCATCTGTGGGAGGCAGAGACGATAATGTAAGGCAGGTCATAGATTATGCGATTTCACTCTAGACTCCAAAACTGATTAAAGCGCTCTCACGGAGCTATTGTGTTCCCTGGCAGGGGGGCAGATAGCGCAGGGAGCAGTCCCTGCCAGAAGAACACAATGATTGCTAGCCACTGGCAATAATCACATGCTAGAAATCTGACATGCTGGTTGTACCCATTTGATCGACTTGGGTACAATCAGTCTGCCCATAGATGGCCAGTTCCTGCTGAACCAGATGGAATTGGAACCACCTATGGCTGACTTAAGTGTGCTCTGGCCCAAGATAACATCAATACAGGCCAGTGGGGGGGGGGGGGGGGGGGGGGGGGGGGTGTCAATCACACTCAGGCACAGACCACTACATATGTGCCATTATTCCACCATGCTTTTTTCTACTTGCCATTTATGGTGACAGGAGTTGAAAGAGAAGGTGTACCAGGAGAATGTTGACTGCCACCTCTCCTAAAAATTCTATCTCTCTGGCTGTCATACCGAATTCAGGACTTTATGACGACATCAACTGGTATAAGTTTGCTCTGGGTCTGCAATTCAAAAAAATACTGATGCCAAAAGACGGACAACCAGCATTTTAAGTATGAGGTCATTAAAGTAGAAGTTCACCCTAATTGCCTGTACACACTTTCTGAAAATTGGATGAAAAATACCGCTTTTGAAGCGAATCGTACAATAGTCAGATCGTTAGTACACATCTTTCAAGAGCCGATCACGACAGTTCAGTCATAATTTTAGTAGCCTCTCCATTGTCAATATGTGACTAAAGTGCAAAAAAAAAAAAAAAAGACAATCTGGCGTTTGATTTTTGGATCGGGTGTATGGGCCATAACACTAAAAGCTCTAAATGTACAGGCATCCACAATCTAAAAACGAACCTATCTAGCCCTGTAAAGAAGACATCACTTACATACATTTTCTGAAGCCGGTCCGGTCCCATCCTGAGCTGTCAGCAGTGGCTTCGCTGTGAAGGTAGGTGCAGAGGAGGCAGCCGACAATGAAAGCCTCATAGTAACTATGGACGATGTCACATCCCTGGCATTTCACAACTGTTGTCGGCTGCCGCTTCTGCAGAGCTTCCACCGAAGATTGGACTGGATCAGCTTCAGAAAAGCTATGTATAGAGATTTCTTCTTTACAGGGCTAGATAGGTTAGTCTATTGTAAATCTACAGGCGTTCACAGATTTTAGTTTTAGAGTGAATGTCTACTTTAATGGCAATTTATATATTGCTTTCAGTAAAAGGTTTCCTTTATGTCTAATCTACTAAATATTCAATCCATGAATGGCTCATTAGGAGTGCATCAAGTTGATAAAATGTAGGACTTTCGTCAGGCGCTTCATTAGAATATAAAATGAACCCCAAAATATTTTGGGGTCACTGGGATGCACATTTGTCACCTCTTTTTGGATTTAAGGCTAACAAAATTAGGACATGTGCACACCAGCACCTTGAGAATTGTGAGGCATTGCTCAATGGGATGGAAGCAGGAAAAGCTTCAGTGATAACTATAGCACAACATGCTCTCATCTTTCAGGACAAAGTACATTTAGGTTCTATAGCATGTGTACAAGTATGTTTGAAAGCTGCATTGAAACTATATGTAGTGTGAGCAGGGTCAAAGCTAGAGCTTTTATGAACTCTGATAGACTTTGGCCCATAGCTGCAAAACCAGTTCCCGACTACAGTAGACCAAGCGTGAAGGAGAAAAAAACATTCCGAGATAAAGCTAGATAAAGCTAGTCTTAAAAAATTCCGTCCCCCCACCCCTCCCAAAACCTATGCCGACTAACCTGTGTAAAAAAGATGTACAGTTGTGCTCATAAGTTTACTTACCCAGGCAGAATTTATGATTTTGTGGCCATTTTTTTATAAAATATGAATGAGAACACAAATTTTTCACTCGTGGTTAGTGTTTGGCTGAAACCATTTATCAATCGTGTTTACTCTTTAAAATCATAATGACAACAGAAACTAGCCAAATGACCCTGATCAAAGTTTACATACCCAAGTTCTTAATACCGTGTATTGCCCCCTTTATCATCAATGACAGCTTGAAGTCCTTTGTAGAATTTGTGGGTGTGGTCTTTATCTTCTCAGATGGTACAGCTGCCCATTCCTCTTGGCAAAAAGCCTCCAGTTCTTGTAAATTCTTGGGCTGTCTTGCATGAACTGCACGTTTGAGATCTCCCCAGAGTGGCTCAATGATATTGAGGTCAGGAGACTGAGATGGCCACTCCAGAACCTTCACTTTATTCTGCTGTAGCCAATGACAAGTCGACTTGGTCTCGTGTTTTGGAGCATTGTCATGTCCAAGTAGGTCCCATGCGCAGCTTCCTGGCTGATGAATGCAAAATGTTCCTCCAGTATTTTTTGATAACATACTGCATTCATCTTGCCATCAATTTTGACCAAATTTCCTGTGCCTTTGTAGCTCACACATCCCCAAAACATCAGCGATCCATCTCAGTGTTTTTCACAGTAGGAATGGTGCACCTTTCATCATAGGCCTTGTTGATGCCTCGCCAAAATGTAGCGATTATGGTTGTGGGCAAAAAGCTAAATTTTGGTCTCATCACTCCAAATAACTGTGCCAGAAGGTTGGAGGCTTGTCTCTGTGCTGTTTGGTGTATTATAAGTGGGATAATTTGTGCCATTTGTGTAGTAATAGCTTTCTTCTGATGACTCGGCCATGTAGCCCATCTTTCTTCAAGTGCCTCCTTATTGTGCATCTTGAAACAGCCACACCAC